>VWPU01002922.1:0-31393 GCA_013398955.1 Callaeas wilsoni
CGCCGGCCCGCGCCCCCCGCCCCGTGCGCGCCCGCAGGGCGCTCCGTCCCCCGCCCGGCTCTGCCCCGGGAAGGCGGCTGGCTGCACACTGCCTTCCTTACCCTTCCTTCCCGGGAAGGGTCCTTGGCCGGGCTGGGCTTAGGCAGGAACGAGGGCATAAGCCTAGGGCCGTGCACCACGGGGAGAGGGAGTCTGTCCCACTCGGGACGGGAGGGGACGAGGGGACTGCCCGCGGGTAGCAACCGCACTCTCCAAACCAAACTACCCCACAGAACTGCCCGTGTCATTTAGCCGGGCGATTTCTTGTATTCGGTACGATGAAATAAATATTCATTACGACTGCTGGCTACACCTGAAATTATAGCCCTAATTGCAGAGCTGTTGGCCTGAGTTACCACATTTGCTGCTTACTCATCCGTAAGAATTGCTCAGCGCCGGGCCCCAGCCGCGGTGCTTCCCTTTGGGGGGGCTCGGTGCCCGCCGGTGCTGGGCGGTGCCGAGCCCCGTGGCCGCTCCCCTGGGGCAGAGACCGACGGCCGCAGACGGGGCGTCCCGGACAGTCCCAGCTCTCGCCGTCCGGGGAAACTTGGGATGCTAAAGAAGGGATGTGCAAATTGTTGAGCAAATTAGGCCAATTCGAAATAAATAAGCACTGCGGGAAGAGAGCCTGCCACTCCCGGGAAATAATTGGAGAGAAACCCGGCACTGTTATATTGATGTAAGCCTGGAGTAATTACGCGGAGGTCAAAGTTGTTGCACACGCTACAGAAGTTGTGCTCACTCTGTAGTTTGAGGGCGGATTATGTTCCCTTTTAGGTCAATGGCGCATATATAAAATTCTGCATTTTTTTTCCTATGCACGTAAGAGGCTATAAATAAGGGGTTGGTTTTTTTTTTTTTTCCCTTGTCATACTTTATCTGTAACCTAATCCTGAAACGAAGTCTCAAAGACCTTCCCATGAGATGGACCAGATGCTGAAACAGATAGCTAAAAGAAACAATACCTTGTGGTTTAAAATCTAAATGCCCCAGACAAGCTCCTTTTAGGAGCTATTACAACCCACCCTAGGACACAGAGAACTGCAGGGCTTGCAGCATAAACTTTTTTTACAGAGATTATTTTTCTTTATTGTTGCCGTAAATGCTAAAAATTACATGATAAATATTGACCTTTGATTCTGTCTTAAGATCGTGGAAGCCACTTTTTAAAAAGACCTTTTCAGAGCCATATGAGTGCAAAAGGTAATTGAATATTTTTTTAACTTTAAAAAAGATGAACACTAGGTTGACAGCTTCTGTACTTGGATGTTCATTTAATCACCATTTTCTGATTACAGGAGGTGAACTATGTTGACAGATTTGCAGATGAATATGCAGCCCAGTATACGAATGGTAAGTGTAAAGGACGTAAAGAACTTGCAGTGAGGTTGGAGGGGAAAAATGTATACGGAGCATCCATATTACACACATCAACTGGAAGCACCTCAGCAGCCAGGGGGAATTCAGAGCAGCAAGTGAGGTGTTCAGAGTGCTGCAGGTGCCCGTAACTGGGGAGACACATGCGTAAGTTATATACCTGTATAACCTATATGCATATAGGTAAATTAACACACGCATATATATATAGATATATATAGCGTTAGCTTACCTATCTATGTTCCTAAAAATAGCATTTAGCCTAGTCAGTTGTATTTCAGAAGTTTAAATCCTATTGTTCAAGCTCTCCAGTTAGATACGGTAATCATTATATGCATTTGGCATATAACATTAAACTTACATCCACTCTACCCTCCACGTCACTAATCAGATGTTTATTGTGCTGAGAGCTCTGTGCAGGCATAGACAGCATTCTGCACGCTCCCTTAGGACGCAAGGTTTGAGGCTGATTCTCGAATAGGTCCTGTCCGCACTTGGAGAATACATTTTATTACTGCTGTCAGTAAAGAAGATGTAATACACACAGAACACTAATAATGGACTGGCCTCACTAAGGATTATTCTTATGAATACTTGCAGATCAGTTCATATGCCACAGAATGAGCATGCCAGTTTAAAAACCAAAACAACCTTCTCCATGAGTCAGTTGGTTTACAATAAAGGTAGTGCTTGTTACCACATTAGCAAATAGTTTCAGGTCTTTCTTCACTTCTTTTTTAAGCTGCTCTTGCCCCTGGCCTCGCTCCTGGCAAGCAGAGAGCTTGCTAGAGCTGTGTTCTTTGACAATCGGCTATTGTGCTAAAGCTTTCCACAGCCTAATTCTCCTTCAGACTAACGCAATCTACTTCTCCCGTAGCCTCTGTAAGTGGTTATTTCACTTACAGCCACCTAAACCTTCATGCTTTGGTGAGTCTCGGTAGGTGTTTCATCATGAGGCTTCACGAGGACCTAAACTGGAATACCCCCAAAAGACAAGAAGCAAAGAAAACCCATTGGGTTCCTTTGCTTCTTAAGATCCTGTCTAGGCATCTAGAAAAGTTTTTTTAAAAAACAGTCCTTAAAACAAGCTCGTGGGTTAACCCTAATGCTGGCCACCTGGCATTTTTGAAAGAAAATAACTTTTTCTCTACGTACATTTTTACTGTTAGTTTAAATGCAATAAACATTTTCTTTAAATGTCGTAATATGTTTTCTAAACACAAGATGTTTTCACTGTCGAGGCAGGCTATGTGGAAATTGGTATGAGAAATCCATATTGACACTACAGAACTAGAAGGCAAATAACACTTGGGACTCTTGGAAAATTCACTTAGGGAAAAAGCATGTCCTAGAAATCCTTCTCCCACCCAGAAACATGCAGTTTTGAGATAAGCTTTTTTAGCATTTCAGAACTGTCACTTCAAATGCTAATTCTGTTTTTATTTTACTCTTTTATTTTTGTATATGATATTTCTAGTCATTTCGTTACTTCTTCATACTAGGGACAGCTAATGCTAACATATAGTCTGCTATAACAGATTTTAAATCTCCTTATTTTAATTTTTTCTTTTTTTTTTTTTTGCATCTCCCATCTGTGTGGCAGTGAAACGGCTTCATATAACTCAACAAAGGAGACATTGATTTAGGAAAGTGAGGATGTATCCATCAGCACTAAGTTGCAGCTGTTCTTAATGGATTTTAAAATACAAAAGCTATTTCACCTCTTAGATTGTCATATTATGAAATGTTAGTAGTAGTTGCGCATATCAAAGCACCAGCTACCACCCAAACCTTGTGAAACGTGAAGGCAGCATCCATCCAGCCCCCTTGTGAAGCTCCCCGGTGCCAATTGAAAGCCTATTTCCCCAGTACGCTCCTATTTTTTTTTTTTAACCTGCAGGTATTTGCCGTTACTCACTCACTGCTTTTTTTTCCTTTTTTTTTTTTGTTCCCCTTACAAAAGCAATATTTTTGCTGCTGAGGCCACGATTTGTTTCCCAATTGCTTCGTTTTCAAAATAAACCAGAGAAAACTTGAGTCATCATCTTTGTAAGAAAGCACACATTCAGTGCTTGGCAAATTAAAAGGCAAGACTTTGCAAATCACCATTATTTTCAGTGTCAAGCAGCTGGAGCATTTTTGCTTCCAAAATATAGAAGAACTCTGTTGTCAGACAGCTTGGATAGAGGCAGGTAATAAATTGCATTGTGCTGCATAAAGGTTTTAAGGGTCTTTTAAAATGTGCTGGAGGTAAGTTGCCAGGAGATATATTAATGCTTTTTTTTAGCTGTATTTCAGTTTGTGTTTGTCTTTGCTTCTCTGGTGTTGAGGACACTTGAAACAAATTGGCTGGTCTGTGTGGCACAGTGGTAGCTGGTTAAAGTTGCTCTAGTGGTTGTCTGATCATTTCTATGAACTACTGACACCAAGCAACCTGGTGGGTTAGTGGCATAATGTTTGCTCTCCTTGGAGGGAAAGAGCTCTTTCAATCCAGGCTGATAATTGGTTAGTTTTTATTCCTTCTCAACTGAGTTCATACATTCTACATGAAAGTGAGGGAAATTTAGAAGGACCAAGCCAGTAACTCAAGAAAGGGAGCTCCAAAGAGAGAGATGCCTGCGAAACCACAAAGCTTATAGGTGTTGTATGTCAAAGTACAGGTTTTCACTTCAATACAGTGTTTTAAGTACTATGTAATAGAGCATAACTTTATGCTGTATTGGATGTGGAGTTCTTGAAATCCTATTTTCTGATCATAATCTTCCAATAAATGTTTATTTTGAACTATAAGTTCAGGCTGGAAGTCACACTGGACTGGATGAGGTCTAGAAATGCAGGGAGGGACAACTGGTTATATGATAGCAAAGTCTGGTTAAGAAAATTCCTTAAATATTCCTTTAGGAAAAAAGGAAAAAAAACCCTGAATCCAAACAAGAATGTAATATCATGAGACTCTGAAGAAGTGTACTTTCCAATTTGTTTCTGTACCATACAGATTTTATCTTGGTTCCTTTTACCATCTCCATTGCATGACCCAAAGTTTCTGTGTTGCCATGAGGTGTGCTGAGCACTGATTCCTGCACAGGGCCAGAGGTAGAGCTTTACACCCCACACAACTTATTCACACCAGGCTTTTCTCAGAGCATGGGGTCCTCAAGGGACAGGACAACAGCTGGCCTACAGCCCAGCATGGAAAAGGGAATCTTCTTTTGACTGTCAACTAGTGGCTTTAAAGCCTCTTTATACCATGAATTCACTGTCAATATACTTTTGTTTTGATTTAGTGACTGAAATAAACTGATTATTCCCCTTTTCCACCAGTATTATGTCTGTGTCATCATGAATTTGGAAATTCCCTTTCAGGTATTTATGTAGCAAAAAAACCCAGTACCAATGGTCTGTCTTCTTGGATTTTCTTTTCTCAATTGAGTTATCTCAGCTGAGTTGACACAAACCCAATTTAAGCAACTTTAGAATTGTGTGAGTTCAAAGGAAGCCCACAGAGGGTGTAAACATACTGTTAAACAGTGTCAGAGCCCCGCTGAGGCTGCTCACCCAGACCCACCTTTCCCTTGCTGTTGAATTTTAAGTTACACTAACTCATAAAGCAGCATTCGAGTAGAAGGGAATAAATTCATAGGTCATATGAAAGAAGAGTACTGGGATAAAAAAAAATAGCAATGTTTACTGCCAGACCCCATCACCTCCTTTATCAGCGTGATTTAATTCATACCAAGAAAAAAATAGTAGAACATGTGGCAGAATATTAAAAAATAAGGACAGTCCTTTATGCAAAACCACTTGCATGAAATAAATGTTGCCACTTTTTCTGTCTTCAGGTGAAACTGGGGAAAAAGCCTCAGGATATTGTCAGGACTTTCATTTGAGGTTTAAAGCCAGAGGCCGTAAAGGACCTTTCAGGTCTCTTTGCAGTTTGCACCTGCATTTTGCTGCATTTTAAGTTCTAGATAGTAAAAGTAGAAAAACTGAAATGATTCAGAGAAAATATAAAGAAAACTTATAAAGTTTAGCGAAAAAGACTAGATGTATTGGATGTACCTCTCTTGTATTTTCAGCATCAGGTAATAAAACAGGTGAAAAATACCTTCTAGCAGCTGGTAAGCATCAGTATTTTGTAAGAGTTTGGCATTAAACAAACCCAACAAACCACTTCTGCAGCTATTGAGAATGCTTAACTGCAAAGGTTTTTTGTCCACCCCTGAATTGTACTGTGCTTTGAATACCCTTGCTTTTTCTATCCGTGAAAGATTGAGATGGGCTTGAATCAAAGTTTTCTTATTTGAAGATCAAGGCTAAAATTCAATTTCTTTTTATGGAGCAAAAGGTTATCATCAAATAAAAATAATTTAAAAAATCCTAGAACCAAGACTTTGCACATTCGTTAACTGAATTATACAACTACAAGCATGTAGTTATTTGCTAGTAAAGACCCTGCTTTTAGTAGAAATGAGCATTGTTAAAATAAGCAAGAGAAATATTACAAGCTCTTCTTTTGCCTTGGACAAAACAAGGTCACATTTGCAATTTGCAGTGCTTGATCTCTCCATTAGCAATCTTGGCAGAGGTTTATCAAGTTATTCTGAATAATTTCCTTCAAGTTATGAGTGTGTCTCTTGGTCTGGTATGGACCTGTCCCTACAGTTTACTCTGCTGTTTACCTGTGAATTGTCACACTCGTACTTGCGGATGGGTGTCAAAAGAAAAAAAAATAAAGCAGTGTTTAAAATCAAAGCTTCAGTGTGGAAGGATATAAAGTGTGAAATCCAGACCCATTGCTTTCATTCTGGCTTTAGTGATCATAGAAACCTGCTGTAGGGCAGGACTAATCTGCCAGAAAATTATTATTGAGCCCTGGTAACTCAGATATATGTGCACACTTGAAAACGTTGTTCTTTGTGCCAGCACCAGGTCCTGCAAGAACCTCACACGGCATCCTCCACCTGGCTCAGAAATACGCTGCTTTCCACCATAAAGAGGGGGAAGTTTGTTAATTCCCAAGCAGCTGTGAACAATTTAATCTCTTTCCAAACAGCCCAGCATCCTATTCCAATTGCGAGTTTCTTGGGGGATGGACAGTTTGAAGAGCTGGTGAGAGATAGCAGGCTCTTTCTTTCAAAGCTGTTCCTATGGATTTGGCCTTGACAGCAGCATCTTGATAACAGGGTTGCCAAATCTCAGAGCCTCACGATACTCCATCGGTTTGGAATTTCCTCCTCCATATGCTGGAGCTGAGAGGTTTAAAATTAGTCTTTGGAAGACAACTTTGAAACCTTGAATTACTACTTTGTACATACTTGGAAAGCAGGTGGCAAGCCACAGTTCTGTAATCTTAGGAAGAAGAAATCCCTGTAATTTTAAGATATGATTAAGATTTTATTCTGAACACTGGTGGTTGGAACCCTGGGATTTCCCAGATAAAATTGCCTCTGAGAACTGAGCTGATAACTTGAATTGGTTTTCTGGACAAGTCTCTAAATTACTGACTTCTTTGCCTCACATAATTTCTTACTCAAAAAATCACTATCCAAATCCTACAGAAGCCATTTTTGCTACCTCTTTGGCAATATGTTTAGAAGAGTCAAAGAACCACAAAGAACTACTTCAAGAAATTCATACCCAGATTTCCTTGGGTTCTCAGAACCAAGAACTTTTTTGTTCTGATTATCAGAAGGTCTCTGCACTCAAAAATGGTTGTATAGGTATTTAAGCCAGCTGTACTTTTAAACAGGCTTGCACCTGATACGGTTTCCATGGGAGCTGCTTGGTCCATGGCCATTTGCAAACATGGCTGCTTATGTAGATAATTAAATTAGAGTTAGTGAACACAGTGTTCTTGTGAACAGCTGACCTTCGGTCCTTCTGGTACACTAGTAGTAGAGTGAAGGGAAATACATTCTTTCTATGCTTTAAATTTTCTCTACAATTTTTTTTTCCTTAAGACTAGCTAGATGTGACTTTCTGGATACTTTACCAAAATCTCCTACTATTTCACTGTATTTTCAGCAGTTACCCTTGGATTGTTCTGCACAACTCCAGACAGAGCATTTAATCATCTTAGTTCTTCTATTTTCAGTGGAGTTCCAAAATTTTTAAGCTTTTCTTTTGTCCAGCAAGATATATTGGGCTTGGCTTACACTAAAATGTTTCATAATACTCTCTAAGAACAAGTTTTATTCAATCAGAAAGTAGTGGAGTTTAAGTACTTTGGAATGTCATAAGTGTAGAGGCAGAATTATAGGAGCTTTGTAAAGCTAAATGGATCAAAGTATTTGGAACAATTTTAAAGTTTTTTTTGGGGTAGGCACTGTATTTCAAAGGAAGTTGTAGATTCATTTTGTTAACCCATTGCTTCAAATGAGTTTGTCAGATCCCAAATAGGGAGGGACAGGATTTTGGCTACTGAATTCCAGTTTGGCCACTAGTGCCTGGGCTAATTAGGGACAGGTAGAGAGAACCCTACACACAGCTGAATAAACTAGAAAAATCCTGATGTCCTACTGAGGTCAGCAGCACAAATTAGCATCCACAGACAGGAAATCTGTTTGAACCTGCCTGCTTTGCTTCCTGGCTTTGATCACATCCAAACTCATGCGGAGAAATGATTGTGATGCTGTATCATGCCAGAAGCACATGGCGGGATGCTCATGGGCTAGCCTGTCCACACAGGACTTTTATAATCGTTCTCACTTACTGGGGTTGATGAAATTTTTTTGTATGGAGGGTACAAACCCAGAGGCCTTTTGGCTGCTCAACAGAATGAGTTTGACCTTTGCAGGGGTACCTGTCTGCCTGGCTCTTAAGCTCTATGAAGTCCAAGAAGCTTGGTACTATTCTAGGAAGTCATGTTGAGAGTTCCAGCTCTCTGCAGCAGTACCAGAAACAAACAGAAGCTACAAACCACCTGTATGTTGGGGAATTTTGCAAAGCCTTCATTTCTTTCCACTTTCTGTCCAAAAACTCTGAGCTTTCATGAAGTTTCTCCCTAGTACCATGGACAAATGCCACTACCTCCCTTCTCTGTGCTGCTCAGAAGCCCACCTGAGTTATAGGCTGCTGAATTCTAGTTTTGTTCATGCTCTCTGAAGGACTGCTCCATCTCTTAAGCTTTCTCTAGAGCTGGGTGACTGTTGTTAAAACAACAAATATACGTAAGTCAAATACTTTTTCAGTATTTTTGGGTAAATTAGCGGAGTAATATCTGAAAGCTTATAGTGTTTTATCTGCTGGTCAATAGAACAATTTTGAAATTAAGAAATAAGAAAAGTTTTCACCCTTTGAAAGCTTCAGAAAAGTAAAGCAACATTTTCCAGCCTAATTTGAACATAAGCACAGTGGTATTTGTATTAGGCAGGTCTCCTCCACACAGTACATCAGTAATAATACAATTTTTAATGAAAGGTGGCAAATATTGGCCCCACAGTAGTAGTGTCTCAAAGTCCTATGCATAAATGATTATTTTAATAGGCAGTAGGCAAGCTATCACTTGCCTGTATGAAAGATTTATCCTTCATTTTAACCTCAGAGAGAGAATCATTTCTCTCAATTTCTTCTGCTTTGCAGAAGGGACATGAAACAAAGGGAAAATGTTGTGAACATTCTACAGCTTCAGGTAAATTTTCAGCTGGAATGAAAAACATGAACCAAAGCAAAAAGCCACTTCAGCTGAAAACCGACTAATGTAAATAAGGAAACACTCAAAATCAGTTAATAAGACTTCTGGCTTTGATGACACAATTGTTTTACACAGTGCTAAAAGAGTGTATCTCTCAAGGGTGTGTAAAATGTTGCCAAATCACAGAATAGTACCCAGAAATGGGCAGACATTTTATTGTATTGGCATAACCAGTTTGAAGACACTTGGTTGGATAATGAAGACCAAACATTTATCATGTGGAAATTACCTATTACTATAAAGCACCTATTACATAATCCTGCAAAGTACTTCAAGAAACACTCCAAAAGCAAGAAAAGAGGAACCCTTGAATCTAAAACCACTGGTTGCATCTGTCCTTTTGCATCTAGCCATGAAGAACATCTTTCTGTTCTGGGCTGACACTGCCTGGATTGACTCTGTTGAATCTGCCAACAGAATAAGGCTTAGCAAATAGACTGGGGAAAGGACAATTCAGTCTCAGCTGTTTGCAGTCATCTGAGAGCTTCTGGTGATCCATGCCACTCTGTTTGTGCTCGCTGCAAAATGTATACACCTTGGGGGAAAATATTAGTAATCTGGGCACAAGAGCTAAAAACTTTCCAGTAGAATAATCTGAATCACATATTTGGCTTAGTTTCCTCATGGAAGAAATAGAAAGTCCCCTTGCTCTGTGAAATCAACCATCATTCAACTAAGTATTACATTTTTAAAGGACATTCTCAGTAAACTGCAAGGATGCCAAGACTGTTGCTGTGCCCTAATGATATATATGAGACCTTAATGTTGATACAGAGCTCAGGGTCATGAAGATTTTCTAGGAGAGAGCAGGAACTCTAGAAAATCTACCACCACATTAGCAAAATTAGCTATGTTAAGGGGAACTCTTCTTGGACTCATGACAACCAGTCTGACCCATGATAACTTACAAAGTCACAATGGAGAGAAGTAAAATTTCACCATGGACATCCCTCTTGAGTAAAGACCTCCCCCACACCAAAAAAACACCCAACTAAAACCTACAGAAATCCAGACCAAACAGATGGCTCTTTCCTCCATTAGCATCCTGTCTTGCTCCTTTTGAACCACTGCCACTGCTGTATCAGAGAAGATTTGATACGAGGATATCAGGGCTGGGCTGGGTTAACCAAGCCACATAAAATGGAACAACAGTGAACAACAGGAAAAGGTGGGGGGATGGACTTGTACTACAAAAGGATATGAAATAGTTCTGAAGTTATTCCCACTCAGGTTATGCTTTCCTCTAACAATCCCTGTGTGCCCCCTAAGTTTGTTGGCAACTAGCCAACCCTTTAGAGCCCTAAAGCCATCCTATTGTCAAACTGTCTACAATGCTCCTAAATTTTGCTGAGAGGAGCATTTAACAGAGGAAAATGTGGTCTGGTTGCCTGCAGTTCCTCCCATCAGCAGACCCAGTGGACAGAGTCACTGTGGGAGCATTCCCGTAGCCCCAATCCTTTTATGTTCCTTTAGCACATGCAGGCATATTCATGAGCTCTACATCCAAAACAGGTGAATTATTCTCAGCAGAGCAACTAAATTTGCACTCTGTTGCCCTAGTGAAGGGCAGTGGTGGACAGGGTTTAGGGCAAGAGCACGTTTGACACAGAAAAGGGAGGGGACAGATGTAACAGAGACATAAAAGGATGCTGTAGAACCAGATTTCCTTTATCCCACAGCTGACAAGAGGTGGGATTTGCCTCTTTTCCCTCCCACCTTTCCCTTAGTGAAGGCAGCAGCAGGAGCAAGTCTCATTTTCCAGGGCTCTGGCCCAGATGACATAGACTTGGGACCAGAGCTGATTTGTTCATCAAGGCAATCTGCTGCCCTCAGCAGCTTCTGTGTTGCTAGAGCCTTAGGTCAGCTCTGTTCAAAACCTCCAGCAACCTTCTCTCAAGACAAGCTCCTGCATTCACAGGCAAAGCCTAAGTAAATCTGCTGTGCCTGCAGAGGCAAGAGAAGATTTCTCCTGGGACACCTGGTAAGGACTCCAAACAGTGGTGCCAAGCAGCACATACCTTGCAGTTACCTTCATCAGACACTATAACTTCACCCCAAACGTGGCTGAAAGTGCATAAAAAGTTGGGTTTTAAGGCATGTCAAAGATTCTCTCATTTGCCATTTTCACAACTCTCAAAGGGGTACAAAATATAATAGTTTCTCTTTGTTCACTCCAGTTGAAAGAAAGTAGAAATTTAATTTTGATACCACTGTCAGCAGTCCAGTCTTGACCTGGTGAATCTGGCTGATAACAGTCCTGGGCTTGGGACTCTTCTTTCTGTTCTTATTCTTCTAAAATAAACTCTTCAGTTTTTCCCCTCTTCCTTGTGCATCACTCCCAGGTAACAACAGTCCTGGGACAGCACAACAGTCCCAGCTTGGACAGTGCTTCCCCTCCTCATTCATCCTCTGCTCTCTCCAAATCATGTCGTGCTTTCTCCCATGCTCTCTCCTTCACTGTGTGTTCTTCCTTTGGGAATGAGCAGTATTACACACCCATCTGCCTTAACTGTTTCCTAGGTTTCTGCTAGGAAAGATTGGGAAGGTGAAAGACAGGGAAAAGTGGTGCAGAAAATACATTGGACTGATATATGAAACTACACTGAACATGCCTTCTACAATCTCCTCCTTCTGCTTTATCTCTTCTTCTTTGCAATCCTGTGGAAACTAGGAGGAAACTGGGAGGAAAAAAAACCACTGCATGGCTGTCAGCTTCAAAGCAGGAGAAAAGAAAAACGCCTTCCTCTCTGGGCTGTGATTATATCTCACCATAGACGACTTTCCACACTTCTCTGGGAGAATCCCTGGCTGCTCTGTTGTTCCTATGGGGCCACATAAACAGCTGAACAAACAGCAGTAATATCTGTGGGAAAGACAGGATGCTCCTACCCCTCTTTCTCCAGGTTTCTTCATTTTTCTAGAACTCTGCCTGCCTCCTCAGGAGGTTCCAGCTCCTTACCTCGGCACATGGTGCGCAGAAATGTTGATGCTCTACTCAAGGTGGCACCAAGCACTGCAGTCCTGCCAGGGCTGTTGTCCCTAGCCATGTGTGGGGGAATCTCTGTGCTTTCAGCCACGTGTCCTTGCTGGTGTTTGGGTAAAACAGTACCCAGCTCTTGCCAGTCTCTAGTATTTATGACCACATGATGTTCCAAAACAAAGCATGAAGAAAGAGAAGAAGCCTGAATTATTTTTTAAACAGAGTATTTGGGAGTAGTCACTTAACTTCAGGGTTTTAGTTTTCAGACTGTAATAATTTTCAAGTCCTGCTCTACCTTTCCCTTCTCTTACTGCCTTATCCATTTATCCTGCACCCCACACATAAAGGCTAAGTAGACTCCATCCCAAACATAAAGGATAAGAATGATTGTTTCTCCCTTTGAAATCCAGGAGTCTTTTTAATCCTGGATGTGAGACAATGGGAAACATACTAGAAGGTGAGAGGAGAGGCTTGGCAACACAAGAGACAACGCAATAAACCAGTTATTTCTTTTCCAATCATTAAACTCCACACCCTAGAGATACTGGTCTTTATGGCAGCCTGGTCAAATAGAAAAAGATACAGAAAAGCAGAGGAGAAAGGTCCTATGGTTCCAAAGTGATGCATGGACGAGGTGCCAAATGACTGCATTTCATTCATTTGCCACAAACTGGGTTAGCTTTGAGCTTGAAGGAGAGAGAATAGCAGGTTTTTAAGTACTGCTTCTGGGTCTGGCATCAACATTTCTGTTGCCATAATGAGTCAGACATCAGAGGCAATACACATGAAAGGATGCAGGCCAATGCCTAGGCAAACAGAAGTGGGAAAGCAGGACTGAAAAATCAGTGCACGTGTCAAGGAAGAAGGACTCCATCCTCACAAAACTTTTGAAATTATAGCCTCAATTTCCTTTATTTCATCAAATAAATTCACTTCAAAATAAACCCACTACCACCACCACCAATACAAAAACCCCTCCAGAATTCTGGGCAAGGTTAATTTGCCAGAGGCAGAGTTTGTTCTGTTAATTGCCATTTGCCATGTACCAATGCCACAGTCCCCAAATGCTCTTGCACATTTCCCATCAGGCAAGCACACACACGATTAAGAACATTTGAGCAGTCATCCTTAGAACTGTGAAAAACATTAATCCTTAAATGAAGGGAAATCAGTCTTCTGAGCCACAGAAACCATGGCCTCAGATGCTCCTTCCCTTTGCCTTTAGCCAGGGCTCCTGAAGGGCTGTCGGATGATTAGGGGTAGATAACTGACTCTGGCAACAGACTATGGGGTGGAAAGCACATTGATGGAAAACATTTCAGACTCTGATTTGCACCCTTACTTGGGGGCTTCACTGGGAACTCAGAGCAGTCCAGAGACACACATTTGGCACTTTTCAGCTGTCAAGTATCTCCCTCAATTGCTCTCTTATGCCTCACATTTTCATTGTCTTTTCTTCCTCCTTTTTATTTTCAGACCATTCCTTCTTTTCTGCCCCCTCTTTCAATTTGTATCATCATGACCTGGAGAATTGATATGCATTGCTTGGTGCTCTTCCTTACTATTCCTTGTTCTCTCCAACGCTTTATCAAACCTAATTATCCCAAAGAAAATATTTATTACAAGAAGTTTCAGTGGTCTTCTAATCAATTAGTACAAAATAATCAACTACAGAACTCTAAGAGGTCTCCCATGTCTGTTCCTGTCCTCTGTTACTAGGCTTCCTTTACTATATCAGGACTTGTCTGTTGACAGTTTTACTAATGTGACTGATTAATGGGGAAGTTTTCATTTTATTTTGACCAACAATTGTACTGATGGAGTCTCATGACTGTTAGCACAGTTGCATTGGTGTGAAGATACAAGTGGGCATCACCTCTTTGATCTTGGTTAGATCATGGAAACTACCGTCCATCTTGGGAATCGGAGCTGCAAAATTTTGTCTTGCAAAATTGTGTGACATAAAAAACCTCTACTAAAACACACAGCATTCAATAACCATGTATATAACCCTCTGGTACCTCTGCTGCTACAGTGTTAGATGGTGTTGATGCGATACAAGCCAAAATGGTGAGGTCACTGCTCCAATAGGAACATAGTAATGAGGTCCAATATCCACAAAGAACTTGCACTCACATGTTATTGTTCTAGAGTCAGTTAATGATTAACATGGATTGACTCCTTGTGCCTTATGGACATAATATCAGGGTTTCTCAAAAATGTAGGGATACACAGATAAACTGTAGGGATTTTGGAATGGATTCTATTCTTTAAGATTCCACTGCATTGGAAAGCAAAGATCTTACAGAATATTAAAAATGTGTTGAATTCCTGACTTTGCTGCCAAGAACCAGCCATCATTTTACACGTAGTGCCTTGGTATTTCAGGCCATGCTTGCCTTGTGTGATCCCACGCATGTGCTGAAAATAAAGAGAATGTGATAAGGCAGCAGAAACATGATTAAGCTTTGATCTGAAAAGGGATCCTGGCTCTCTTACGCTGATGAGAGTTTGTGGGCACCAAAGAGAATATGGTAAGTTTGCTCAGCAAACTAGAGATGTGACATTAATACAAGTTACCCAACACTAGTCTTCCATACAGCCACAGCTACAATAAAACTGATTCCCCACTAATTAGCTTAAAGCCAGCATAGCTAGGTTGCTTCTCCTACTGCCACATTTTCTTGTGCACTTAATGATCTAATCACATCCTCCTTTATCTACAGGGCCTTTGCCTCACTCAGTGCCCAGGATGGATGCGACTCATTGAATAGGCATCTGTAGTCTGACAGTTTGTCTCAGATTTGCCTGGAGCTGAAGATACATCCTTTGATTATATCCCTGGCTCTGCTGCAAAGTTTCTGTGTTAGGGTACTGGACTAGTCACTTAAACCAAACAAAGTGGGCACCAAAACTCTCTCTCTCTTTTTTTTTTCCCCCCGCTGTGGGTGTCTGACGGTAATGACTTGACATCTCATTCGTGAAAGAGCTAAGTGCTCATCATGTGCAACTGGGACAGAATGCTGCAAAATGCTAAATACTCTGAAAAAGATAGACACTCAGAGGTTCAAAATTAAAATTAGTAAAACAGTGTCATCCATGATCTCCCTGGACTCCCTTTCCTGTATCCAAAATACTTCTTCCAGCATAGGGACAGTGTGACAGGAACAAGTACGTATCTGGAAAATGGTAGTTTTGAGGTTTCAAATCCCCATTAGGACAAGAGGAAAACCATTCTCAGGTCTGAAGGGTGCACCTCTCTCTCATACAGGTTCCAGGTGTTTAGCGTCTCTTATGTAGTTGCTCAAATCAGCAGACTTTTGGCATTTCTAGGTCATTTTTCCACTCAGTTTAACCAAAAAGGCTTTGCCCTTCATAATTTAATCAAACCTGAAAAATTCCAGCAAAAAACTTCAGTTTTGACAGACCTTTTCTTGTCAGACAACTGTTTTGTATATATGTCCTGTGCGAACTGCTGAGACTGTGGCAGGGCTCTGGGATGAGCGTGCCAGTCCCACTGTACAAGTTTCTATTTGCAAGGGTTGTTGCTCTGGGAGAAATCAAACTAGGCTTGCCAAGGCATGTCTGAAGTTCATCTGAACTCTTCTATATCAACTATGGATGCTCCACAGTTCTAGGGGAGCTCTCCTGGCTCAGATCATCATGCAGTGCTACAGATAGAGAGGGTGACCAATTTCCTTGGTAAGCTCAGCAACTCTGGGCCATCCATCCAACCTCAAGGCCCTCAGGTTTGCTCAGAAGGGTACACTGCTTCAGACTTAAAGTAGTCAATGGATACAACATTACATCAACCATTTGAATGAAGCTGCCACCTAGGTAGATGTCAAAGCTTTATACCTTTTTCACATACATACATCCTTGTCCACACCACATCTGAATCTCTTCATCTTTAAGGAGCAGACAGTGTCTCAGAAGAGAGATCACCTGTCCTTCAAGGCTGATGTCCAAGGGCAGCCGGGAGCATCCTAAGCAGTCCTATTACTAGGCACTACAAAAGCAGGTGTATTCAAAGCTGTTCCAAGGAGAGGAGACACTCATGTCATCTCTCTTGGACTCCAACCAGGTATTTCTATATCCTTTTCCAGCAAACCTTCCCACCTTTAGAAGACAATAAAATTTAGGCAAGACTATTATAAGAGATGGAAAGATTTCAGGAGGCTGTGGCAGCAACTACAGCCTTTGCTGTCTGGGTTCTGTGCATATCACTTCTAACAGGGATCAGTGCAACCTGGCATTTAAATAATATTACCGTGGGAGCGGTTCTTTTCTGCAGCATGCTACAGTTCCTTGTGCAGTGTCAAATTTGGGATCATTTTGACATCTGGTCTGTGGCACTCATCCATCTGTTGTAACTGAGTAGGTGTTGGGTGGGGTTGGCAGGAGAGACTTGTTTAAGGGTTTGTTTTCATCCTGTAGAGGAACGGCAGAGCCAGTTCAGTAATTAATTAAATACTCATCTTAAAAAAAAAAAAAAGTGTGCGCTAATATTCTACAGAAATGGCAAATAAGGCAGGTGCCATTTCTTACTGCTGAAATGTGGGGACATTGTTCCCATTTCTGCTTGGTACCATTTGTTTTAGGACGCCTTCCTCATTGGGCTGGCACTCTGGTTTCTATTCCTGACTCAGCCAATTGCCTCCTGGCTGAATTTGGATAGGTCACTCCATCTTTTGTGCAGCAGTTTTGCTCTCTGGAAAATGCATCCAAAGTAAAACACCTCTTTTTTATAAACTACAAAATCTGCCGATAAAAGATGCAAGAGAACAGGTGGCCAATATCATTACTACCATTATTTTAATTTTTGGCTATTGTATTCAAATAATCATCATTTTAAAGTAACCTTTGCTGTCATCTGCTCATAGCAAAACAGAGGATCTGAGCACAGCGGAAACAAATCCACAACTTCTATGGCTGACTCTGTGTCATTCGGGAGCTTGTTTCTCTCATTTCACTCAGAACAGAGCACAAAAGTACTTCTCCCTGTTTAACTGCCTGCTCATAACCTTCCCACCATGCACAACTGCATGGTGCACCAAGTAACCATGTCCTTCCCTATGAGTGACTAGGGAATGTTCCACCTGCTCTGTTTTAACTTCTGGACGGACCTCAGTGTTCATTCCTTTGCCTTAGGATGGTGACTCCTCCTGTTCTGTTTGCCAGTCTGCTGGGATGTAGTTGTGCTTTCTATTTAGCAATCAGTTTTACCCTGCTCTATGATCAGTTTATGGACTGAAGAAGTTATTGAAATCACTTAATAATGCCTTCAGTAGAACATCTATTTGCAAATGTACTAGATAACCAAGGAAACAGGGGAACTCCCTATGCATAGCTAAATATAGTCATTTTTGTCCAGTGTGTCTAATCCTGTGAGGTCCTGACCGCCTCCACGAAACCCTGGTGGAGGCAGGGATGCTTGGAGCAGCTTGCAAATTGCAATTTTGTGACTGGCAGACATGAATGCCAAATTCATTAATACCTAGAATATATTTAAAGATGTGCACCAAGCTATGGAGATTACACAGTCTGCCCCTGTGAACGGAAAACTGTGTCATGTGGCTTTTCTCTTTACTCCTTCCCCTTCTTGTGTGCACGCAGCAAGAGGTGTTAGCCTAGGAGTCTCTGTAAAAGAGTTTGTGGGAAGCTCATTGGATACTGAACACTTCGTATTTTCTGGTGGCCTCTCAAGCCTGGAAGCTCGGCCCCTATCAGATCTTAGCAATTTTGCACCTAAGATTATTAGTCCTGTTATAAAAACCACAAGTCTAATCCTAGGCTTTCAAATGCAGTTTCTTCTAAAATACTCTGTTAGAAAAGATCAGAAGCATCCACTGGGGACACTGATTAAGAACAACAAAATGCAACCTTCCTTTTTTTTTTGTTTGTGTTTTTGGTTTTGGTTTGTTTTAGATAAGTAACAAAAAATTCAGTGTTGGTAATATCACCCTGAAGATATCTACCATTTTACCAGTAACGTCACTTTTTACTGCCAGGGAAAGGTGGAGGAATTAAATGGATCTTATTACTAGATCAGGTTAGGCAGAGAGGTTTCATATGATTATTTCTTAGCTTGCAGACTAAAGCATGTACTGTACGTTGGAACAAAATTCATCTTCCGTTTCTCTGTGATTTGTGTCATAATAAACTTTAAGTTTCTTCTCTAAATTACTTCCCTCTTTGTAATTTCCTCTGGTGACTCCTGGACCCTGAAGTGCCACTAGCTGCAAAATTACAGATAGGAGTATTTTGAACTCCAGTCATTCACAAGAAATTCATAATCCTGTCATCCCACAAATACTGTATTTGGTGTGAGATGAAAGGTACTTATTCACTGCTTTAATCATGTCCTATTCATTTCTATGAACTAGGACTTCTCTTTATTCAAGCAGCTCTCCATTTCTTTCTTGCCCACTCCAGGACTGACAAAATTTCAAATAACTCATAACAAACTGAACACTTTTTGCAGCAGAACGTGATCACTGCAGGAGTAAGGGAAGGAAAATGTGCAAGAGCAGTGAAAGGAGCCTTTGGATTACAAAATGTAGTAATTTTTATAGGAAAAAAAATATGAAGGGTCCAGTACAGTTCTCCTTAAAAATGGATCACAGCTTTGTTGTAAGGCAGTAAGTCCCATTTTTGTACAGTCTTCTCTTCTGTCTCTCTCCCAAGGACCAACCCCGGGTGAACCTCACTGTGCCATCCCATGCTGAGCTGAATGATATCTGCTGTCAGTTGCAGAATCTTCAAATCATAGAATAGTTTCAGCTGGAAGGGACCATTAAAGGTCATCTAGTTCATCCAGCAACAGGGAGTTTCCATTTAGTATCAAAATATAATTCCTCTTATCAGCTTTAGGCTTTCTGGCTTTATATTTCCTTTTGCATTTCTGATCTTTGTGAGATCATTGCCCTGGCTGGTTCAGTATGCAAAGGCAGGGAAGTAAACATGGAAATAGGCATGAGCAATGCTGCAGCGAGTTCTAGGCAAGAATTTAGAAAAGCTGAGTCTTCCAGGAATAACGCTGGTTTCTTTGTTACAAACTGACACTGCTACACAAAAAAATTCCTAACATTGTGGAAGAGTAAAATGAAAGATACAATTTATGTTCCCAAGCCTATTCATTATATAATTTACTTTTATGATACACTCCATCTCCCCTCTTAACAAACCAGCTCCTTTGGCGCATTTTGAGTCCATTCTGTGTTTAACTCTTGCTCAACAGGGTGACCAGACCAGTTCACTTGGCACCCCCAGCAGAGGCTGAGGAGCCTGGCTGCGTTAGGGGAGCTCCCTCTTACTGCCCTCCAGGTTCTGGTCTGCCTGAAGCCTCTGCAGCTTTGCCTTCAGGTGACTGAGCACCACAGTCTGCCCCTTCCACTGTTGCCCTGCTCTTACATGACAAAGAAAACAAGAAAGTTTAAGAGGTTTTTCATAACCTGAGAGTGTTTTCAGAGGACACAAAATATTTCCTCTCGTATTTGGCACTTTCCATGTTGGCAAAGCAATAAAATTAATGTCATCTTCCTCTTCATGTCAGTTTATTTGGGTCCCCAAGTTTTTCAGAGTCGTCTCGCCCCGGGAGACTAAAGGACCAGATAATTTTCCCAATGTTGTTATGTTTATATGTCTCAATTTATTGTTCTGATAACTCATCAAAGGATTCTACTGCCTTCCTTGCCAGCCTTTCATTCTTCATTTCTGCAACACTTGCTTTCTTTTGTAAAACAGATCTAGGGCAGAATTTCGCATCTCACTTCATGATTACTAGATTTTCTTAACAACATCTTCCGAGATAAATTACCAAAGACTTTCTGAAATTTCCTTAAAAAATTATATTAAATGGTTCTGCATAATCCACATCTTCATTGAGATCTTCAAGTGTTTTTAGGAAGTTATAAAAGGCATGTTTCACTGTTACTAGTTCAGCCATGCTTAGCATTAGGCAGATTTTGTAATTTGCTAACTTACATTTCAACATTTCTTTCTTTTTCATTTGGCTGAGATAATCTTGATTTTAAAGTAAAATACATGCAATGTTCCATTGCTTTGGTATAGAAGAATAGCCTATTTTCAAGGGAAACTTGTGTGATTTTGTTAACAGCTATCAGTCTTGATTGATGCCATCTGCTCTGGGAGGTTTGTTACTTTAGCATGTCAATCCTGCAGTTTCTCTTCTGATACCTCAGTGTTTGACAGGCACCCATCTACCGTAATTAAATAGAATATGTAGAGAGTGACTGTATTTTCAATTGGTAAAGACTGATGGGAGGATATAATGCAGTCTCTATAATTGTATCTTGTCATTTTTAACTGCCCCTTTGATCCAACAAATCCACTAATTCTCTTTCAGATATTTAAATTTCTCATTTGTTTGTAGAAATGTGTCTCTTTGCATTTGAAATGTCCTTTCAGTCCTCCTGTTTCCCATCTTTCATTTTCCCTTGCCAGTTTACGTTCCTGTCTTTTGGGTTAGCCAGGGCTAGATTTCCTTTTCCTGAAGGTTACCTGTTTGGTTCATCATACTGTGTTTGTTTTTTCTTGCCTTCCTGCTTCCTTTTTGGTTTCGGGGTATGCATACCTTCTGTGATGCAATTATAGTATGCTTAAGTAGTTCCATGTTGAGGGTAAAGATTGTAATGCCTTCACTTCTGACTCCTTCTCTGCACTTCTTTCCAACCCTCTCCTCCCTCCAAATGCAGGAAATTCAAAGGATTATATTTTAATTGCCGTGCAGTTTAAGTGTTATGTTGTTATTAGGCTTCCATCTGCACCCTGGGAGGCTTTATATGATGTTTTGTATTTCTCGTATTTCACCAGGGTGGGGGGTGTATTTGTGCATTAGCTTCTTTATTTAGGACTGGCCCAGACCCAAGTCTCTACACTTCTAGAAACTGCATGAAGTGCAGTTGTGACACAAACAAGCAGCAAATACAATTTCAAGTAAAGGTCCTGCCAAGATGCTTTGAAGGGAAAAAATAAATTCAGATTGGTCAGACCATTTGATGCTGCAGCAGGCTTCAGTAAGTTCAAGGGCAGTAGCAGGGTTTTGGAAAAAAGCTGGGTGTGTTATCAGGCTGGTGCTCTCTAAAAAGGTAAGAGTTGCTTTGTTTTTTTTTACACCATGATCCTGTTTAACCATGTTTGCTAAACAAGAAACTGGGAAAAAGAGTAAGAAAAATCCTGGTTTATGACCAAGAGACACATATGCTTTGTTTTAGCATCTCTTTGCCATGGTAGGAGAAACTGCTTTAATCAGTTTCAAAAGCCATGCACAGCTCTGGAACCCAGAGGAAAAATAGAGGCATTTAAAGGAAAATGCCCAGAGCACTGAGAAGGGGAGAAAAGAGAGGATCAGGGAGGAAAGAAGTGACATCTTGCCTTCTACTCACACACTGACAGGAGGAATATGATCTGAACAGGAAGTAAAAATCAGGGAAGGATCAGGCAAAGCTCTGAATATGAACAAATGGTTTGCATGTAGAGTCTGGCTATGAATGACACCAGATCACTGGACTGCAAAGATGCAACCAAATCCACACAGGTCCAGCTTAGACTGGGGGACCTGGGAATGTTTCAAGTCTGGATGACTGATCCGGTTCCATCCCAGTTCCCTTCCCTGCGGGTCAGCACGGCAGCCAGGTGGGAGCTGTGCACCCTTCAAGCCACGTGCCCAGTCTGGGTGTCTCAGGAGCACAGCAGGGCAGAAGTGCCACTGCACACGGTAGAGGCCACTTCAGAAGCAGTGTCACCGACTTCAGCACGGTGGCTGTGGCTAACTGAAGTCAATGGGAAAAGTCTCCTTCCTGATCTAAGTGCAGGGCTGACACCTTTACAGACAAGAAGCAGCAATCTCCAGCTTTATATTAAGTTCTCTGTGGCCATGGCAGTAAGACAACATTATATTCACTTGAATTCAGCTTTGAAAGGAGTTGCAGAAAAGAAAATAATAGCACCACCATACTTTTTAGGAGAAAATGAAAGAAAAAAATTTTTTTTAAACTGACCCTTGGCAGCCTGTTTAAAAGAGCTTGAAACTATCTGAACTACACAAGGTAAAAAAAAGGGAAGGAAAACATGCCCACGAGGGCTGAAAAATCACTTCAGTAATAGATGGCTTTTAACTTTACATCAGAAAATGTTTGGCAGGCATAATTTTAAAGTGTTAGGAAAATGTGTGTGATGACTGCTCGGGTGAAAGAGCAAATGTAGTCCACAGTGAGATTTATCAAATGTTCACATAAGCAATCAGAATCTGGCAGGGCCAGCCGCCCGTGGAGAGGGGCAAAGAGGATCACAGCTCTAAACTTTGAAAATTTAATGAAGCCCACTGATTTCTCACAGGAAATTTTTTTTTTTGAGCATGTTCATGTGTCATGGGAATTCTAGTAAGCAGAAGGCTATGACAAAATGCCAGCTATAAGGCATAAGGGAAACAAAGCACTCCAAACTCCACCAAAATCCAAATCACCCTTTTTCTTTTTTAAAGCTGCAAAGATTCTTGATGTCTCAACACCCCTGAGCATCCTTATGTGTTATCCTTAATCACACAAACAAGCCTATTGACCTGAAAGGGGTTATCAGGAGAGTCTTCCAGGACTGGCCCCTTTTCACAGAGACCAGAAGAGCACCAAATTTCCTGGGGCTTGAACACGAATTGAACACGAACACAGAGGCTTGAGCTCCCAAAAAAGGAGCAGAGAGTGCCGTCTGGGGGATTAATGAAAGCGGGAGCCGACTATGTGCTTACAAAGGGAAAGAGGGACATCAAGGCAAAAAAAAAAAAAAGGAGCTACAGGGCTAGGGGGATAACAAGCAGACAAAAAAAAATTTGCAGTTTAAAGAACAATGTAGTTTTCCTTAGTTTTATGCTACAAATACCTAAGCAGCTTGCTTTTGCCATTCTGCTGGAGAAGCATCCTATCAAAGTGCATTTTTCCAGTATCTTTAGTGGCAAGGTTTCATAGTTCAGTCACCTCATAGATCTCTTCTCCC
The DNA here is from genome assembly GCA_013398955.1 of Callaeas wilsoni. Lineage (NCBI taxonomy): Eukaryota > Metazoa > Chordata > Aves > Passeriformes > Callaeidae > Callaeas > Callaeas wilsoni. The sequence continues at coordinate 23,100 of VWPU01002922.1, forward strand.
ACTGCTTGACACAGGAGCTTTTTGCAGCAAGCCATGACACTCGGGAAGGTGTGTGCTTGGGAGATTCCTTGGAGTGTGGGGCTGTGACAGCAATGTACTTCCAGCCAGAGTGCTCCTGCCTCCTGTGTGCCAGGAATGAGGCACCAAATGACACACCCAGGCAGTAATATGCCCCAGACCTGACGTGGGCTTTTGGAGAGTGATAGAGGTGCTAGAAATATGTAACAGCCAGGCCTTGCTGAAAACGTCAGAGGAGGGAACCAGATGGGTGAGTCTTATACTCCTTGTAAGAGCCTGGACAGGTTGTGGATAATTAGTTTGTGTAGACTGGAGACAAGCCAGCAATACCTTAGTGTTGATCCCACATGTGGGAAGTATGAGTAGGAGTAAGGAGTAGTAGCGTTTCCCAGGAACAGGCTGTCCCCTACACGTAAAAAGTCAAAATTTGATCCTGTTTCTCGCTTTCATCACGACTGTGCTGACTTTCCAAGCCCCCAAGGATACATGAAAGTCATATGTCTCTTTGGCCCAAACTGTTAGTAACTCATACTTTCCATACAAATTTCACCATAAAATAACAAAATGAAATTACTTAATTGAATATGTTTGGAACCTAATATCAGAGGAGTGTAACAAATAGGAAACAGTCAAGCACCATACAATCAAAGAGTTAGGGAGAAGTTACAAATTTCAACACACATGCAGCTGCCTTATGGAAAAACAATCAAAACGACTACACTTAATACGGCCATACGTCTAGAATAATTTCCACCCAGACGTGGAGAAACACTCAACATATTTTGCTTGAGATTTCCCCTTTATATTTTCTGGAACTAAAAGGGAAACTGTGAAACTCTGCAGCCAAGTGATTAGCCTAAGGTCATAGGGCAGGAGATCTGGAAGAAGAACTTTGGAGTCCTGGTGATATACTTTAACCACAAGACCTTCCTTCAGTCTCTTTCACGCTGATGACTTTGGAACTAGCTTTAAAAGATCCAGTGAGAAGCAAGATGGGAGTGATAGATAGCTACACTAGATAGCCAAAGGCAACAAAAAAGATTAAAGACAGGTGGGGGTATTTCTAAACAAAAAAGATTAAAACCAGAACTATTTCATTTAGAAAGGAAAACAGTAAAAGATGACAGAATTGAGGTATATAAAATAATGAATGGTGTGAAGGAGAAATCAGATGCCCTTCATAAAACAAGAGGGCACCAAACGGAATTTAAAAAGGCATTAGCTTATAAATGAATAAGGATATCACTCTACAGCTTATCTTTCAGCAACCTGTGGAACTCTCAGTTGCAGGACATTGATGCAAATACTTGAAGAAGACCAAGGAAAAAAAGGAAAGACTGTATGCAACCAGTAATAAATACAGATTTTTGAGTTAAAGAAAATGCTTCTTCAAAGCCACAGTTTTCCCTGAAAGAACCATCTCTCTTCCTGAGAAAGAGCTAACCGTTTTATTCCTGATCAGAGTTCTTCCCAAACAGGAACACTCCTGCCTACTGGTTTCTCAGGAAATGTCTTCCTTGAAACAGCATTTAACAGCCTTAGAAATTCGGTTTTCTGCTAATAGCAAAAATCATGTCCTCATTTTGCCTCCAGGAATCCCAAGCTATTTTGGTACCACAGAGGCCACTGTAAGGAAAACCTGGGGGATATGGAAGGTTGCACTTTCTCATTTTGTCCCTCAGCTCACATCTGCAGCCACCTTGAACTCCACTGCTTCTTTCCCCTTTCTCCAGATCCAAGCTGGAGATCCATGTAAGATTCCACCTGGATCTCGCCAGTGGCCATCTCTTGAATGCCTACAATAAACCCACTGGCCTTTTGTTTGTCCACACAAAGCCTACCTGCCCAGCTCTCCCTTTTGACTCTGTTTGAATTCCTCTGCTGGACTTTCACCAGTCTTCGAGGCTCCCCCCAAGTTCCTTGCATCTGTGAGCCCCCTGTGATACTCAGGGTGTAAAGTGTCCTCTGCCCATTTAGTCAGCCCTTTTCGCATTTTCTCCTGTAATGCCTTCAGCCACAGCCACCAGCTGGGACAGCTGCCCCGACCACTCTGGGCCCTCTCCCATACCCAAGTTAAGCCTGTCAAACCCCTTTCCTGCCATTCCACTTAGAGCAGAACAGGCTGCTATAGATAAATGGTGTCAAACCTGCCTGTTACTGGCAAGCCAGGAATGTCTGTTTACCTTGTGTGAGTGGTCCTTAGCGCATGGATTATCTCTCTTTAGTGTTTAGAAAAGATTTGGTGTAATGGGTACATAATGGGCTGCAGAAAAGATAGCGATCTGTGAATTATTCAGCACTGGTCCCTGTGCTGAATGGATGGCCCATCAATCTCCCTTAGGGCAACTTAACTAAACCTCTAGGTGAGTCTTGCCTTGTTTAGAAAGCTGTACCTCTTGGCGAGATCCGCATCGGTATTTTAGCTAGAGACCCCCATTTCATTCTATTCCCTAGATCCTGGCGAACCGGGCGCTCCTCCCTCCTTCCCTCGACAGTTCTGTGATCATGCCGATGCACCTGTACTCCCTTTGTAAGCTGAGATACGCATCTCTTCCATCTAATGCCGCTGCCAAGTTCAGTCCACAGAGGGAAATAAAGCTGTTTTAAGGCAAAGTGCTCTTAGGAAGTAAACTTTCAGCTGCTTTGGCAGCCTCTGGATTCTTTGGTTTCCAGCAGTTACTCGGAGTTACACTCAACGTCTGCCGCTCCTCTCCTCTCTTCTCCCTGCTCTCCTGGCAGCACTGATAGCAGGAGCTATTATTAATTACTTGTTGAATACCTGCAGTGCTTTGCTGCAGGAAGGGAGATGGTCCTGCCCCACCAGGATTTGTAGACTGGGCATACAAGCAAATTAGTGTGCGGAAAGTCGTCTGGGTGACTGGATGATGGAGAGGATTTTTTAAAGTTATATTTGTAAAAAAGTGAGGAAAAGAGATAAGGGCTTTTTGCCCATATTTCTTTGCTAAATCTCGCCTCTCCTTCTTATAGAATGTATTGAAAATAAAGTGAATGCCACTAAATAAATAATAGGAAAACTGTAAGCATTAAGGGTCTAACTTGGAAAAAATGAAGAATTATAGAAATAGTTTTACAGCTGGAAAGAAAATAAACTAAGGATCCTATGTGAAGAGCAAATCAAAAATTCCTCCCACTGACAAAACTTCTGCAAAATTTTCACTGATTATAAAAAGAGATATTGATTTTTTTTCTGTGAAAAAATCGGTGTTTTAAAAAATTTTTCTGTCAGTTGGTGTTTTTCAAATTTCTATCTAAGGAACATTCAAAATAAATAGTGGTTTTCGGGTATGGAAATTGATTTTTGACATATATACACACACACACACACACACACATACACATATGTAAACGTGCATATTCTTTAAAAAAACGAAACCTTTTGTCCACTGACAGAAATGTTGATGAAAAAACTTAGTCACTGATAGCTTATTGGTCACAACTAAGGTCACTGGGGTACCTTTTTGGAAATATTCTCCAAGTAGACCAGGTTTTAAAGGCATGCACAAAATGGAGTTTTACCAAATTTAAGGTCTCACTTTCAATGCTGCATCTTCTAGATAATGCATCCGAAAGTGTTCTGGGAAACTACTGCCTAAATAGGCCCACTTTATATCCATGTTTATTGTCATTTAGCTTGAACAGCTACTTCTCTTCTCTCTGGGATTCATTACATGTATGACTTCACAGGGAATTTTCATATCACTTCTCAGACTACAAATTGCTGAAAAGAACATTTAAGCCTCTTCTAATTTTGTTTCAAAAGACAGACCATCCATTCCCCAATCATCCTTTTAGCTGTGGTTCCAGCTTAAGCTCACCTTCCTCAAAGATGAATGCTTGGAGATGTACACTGTGCTTTAGATTAAGTTTCACCCGTGACTTATGCAGAAGTATTAACATTTCCTCATGTCTGCTGGACATACCTCATCTGAGACAACATCCCATTTCTGCCTGACCAAAGAATGATGTGGTTTCAGAGTTCATCTGCGAGAACTAAAAGTTGACAGGTGAGGTCTGACAAAGCCTAGTACAGCAGTAGGAGACAGTTTTGTTCCCACACCAGCAGCCTGTTAGATAGAGGCAACCACAATCAAGAGTCAGAAGTGGGGTGCACATGCCTGAGCCTCTGTACTACCAGTTACAGCCCTGCATGCTGGCTGTCCTGCAAATCATCCTGAATTATGCCAGGGAAAATAAGGGAAAACCCATAGATGCCTATACCGAACCTGAAGTTTTGAGACAGAACTGAGTCATAAACACTGGCTGAGGGGGAACAAGGACAGCTGTAAAGGCCTTGTTTGAGAATGAAAAGCAGAAAGAGCCATTAACCTGTGTGAGACAGAACTCCTTTTCCTATCATCTTCGAGCAACCCTGCTGTTCAGTGGGGTTTTTTTAGTTTGGAGTTTTTTTAAAGGCTGTTCCTTATTCATGAGTGCACTGGGCAAGGAAGACCAGCTGAGTAAAAGCCACTAAGTAACTTCTCAGGATGAGTTGTTCTTTGCCCCAGCAAGCACTCCTAAGCTCTGCATCCCTCACCCGCAGACTTGGGCTGCGTACAAACCACCTGCAAAGCCGCGTCTGCACAAACCTGCCAACCACATCAAACCGTAACTTCCATCGCCAGTGGGGGCAGGCGGCCAGATGAGGAGCTATCAGGAAAAGGTTATCAGGTGAGCCATTCACTTCATAAACACGGGATTACAACTGAACTTTCTACAGCATCAGCTTTGGCTCATTTGGATATGGGATGTTGTTCATTTGATTTCTGGATTAAAAGCGTGATTAAAATACACGAGAGAACCCAAGATTATTAAAGCTACAGCATACATCATCAATATGGAATGTGCTAATGGCTTTCACTTCAAGATCTTTCTTTAAGGTGTTATCAGCTAGGAAGATACTAGCTGCTCCCTTCTCCTGCCTATAGACATTCTCTAAACATACATACTCAATTTACCAAACAAGTAGAGAAAGAAGAGAAGAAATATCTGCCTGCACAAGTAGTAAAGGTGGGCAAAATAAAAATGAAGACGTACATTTTATATATGTCTCCTTCTAAAATCAAACTTCTTTCTTAAAAAAAAAATTATTCTGTGGAAAGCGGGACAACAGAAATCTGTATTTTAACACAGAAAAACAAATTAATGCTTTGTGAAACAACACAGAAGTCAATGGCACTATACCAGAGATGAATTTACCCGAGCTGTAAAAAGAAAACATAAATGCAACACAGACCAACAGAAAAGATTCCATTTAGAGTAAGAATTATGTTTCTGTCAGAAAAAAAACAACAACTAACTAAATTTATTTCCTGGAAGGAGATCCAACTTGGCTCCGCTGCAACAGCGTAAAAGAATCCAAAATAAGTAACAGCAGGCATCTCCGCTAAAATTTGCTTCTGATCAACACGATTTTTCCTCTGGTACAAGAGAAGAGTTGAACACGTACTGCAAGTGAGGCACAGTAGTTTACTGCACAGAACATGAGAAAGGAGGCTAAAGCTCTGGCGTTTAAAACTCTGCTCAGCCAGGGAGCCAGTACGAGGTCTTAAACAAACCACATGCACTCTGTGGAGCTAGTTCCCAACTAAATGCTTTCTATTTCAGACATATAAGATCAAATTGGAGGCGGGGAGGGGGCGGAATAGTCTTAATTACATCCGTGTTCTACGCCTGCTTCCCCACACACGAGGATGCCAGGTCAGACCCTCACTGCAGGGACGTCAGCAACACTGAGCGACTGTCAGCTCTCTGAAGTGCCAGCATCTTACTAAATTCATCTCATGGCATGAAAGCAGGAACTTTATGTTGTGCTTTAGTGGTGGCAGTTTGTATATACCAGCACACATTAATAAATGAAGAGTAAAGCACCACAACCACAATCTGTACATCTGTGTCTGTTTTATGCTACCCTGAAAATATTTCTAAAGTACTTGGAATACAGAAAGCAGAAATTACCATTCCTTCCCAGCTGGGCTCATGTGAAATGCTATCTGACTGTGACTGGCAGATTTCGTATTTTGTTAATTGTGAGAGACCCCACTCCGAATAATGTACAAACATTTGTTATGATCAGTGAATCTTTCCCTTCACATTGCATTTTCTCCATACATAAACTTACCATAATCCAATAAAGAGCCTATGTGAGCAAGTCTTCTACATGCAGCCCTTCCACTGTGCAGGGGAAAGCCTGGCTGGTTTTGCATACGATGTTCATGCAATTTTTCATTTCTGCCTCAGTGAGATCTGCAATGAATGGAAGTTTTCCTTGTGCAAAATCATTTGTTCTTAGGGTGCTCCAACAAGAAACTGAAGGTTTCATTCAGAGACATCTAGTAAGAAATGCTTCTCAGAATACAGTAACAAAAACTGGACTAGACATGAGGAAATCGTTCATTAAAAAAAAAACAATACAAAAACCCAAATAGGGAATTATGATGAGGTGACAAATGGAATTGTAATGGGGAAGAAAAAAAGGAATAATCAAAAGCCAACTGAGTCCTAAAGTTTCAAGGTAATTTGTCTTTCAAAAAGTGGATGTACACCAAATACTCTCCCTAAAATCTTACATCTAATTCACTCACGGTCAAAATGGAATTTACATTAAGTCAGTGTTTCTAAGGGACACAGCAACACATAAGGTCCAAACTTGACTTAAATCCAGAAGAATTCCAGTGAAATCAATAGTTACAGCAGCAAGAGATCTAAATCTGTCCTAGCTGATTCCAGATCTATCTTTTATTTGCTATATGGCTTCAGGCAAGTCAGTGACCTTCTTTTTATTTCTCAGTTTCTCCATCCGTAAAATGGTGATAATATTGTTGTAATACATGAAGATTGGGGGGACTAATTAGTTCTCTAACATGGCCTGGATATGGAAATTTCTGGGGATCAATCATTTTTAGTCACCTCCATCATCTTCATTGACTCTTTATAATCTTAATACTTGGCTTTTTGCTTGCTTGCATGTTTCTCTTTTAAAAACCACAAGCCATAGCCTGGTATCCTTATTCAAGTTTTACGCTGTTTACTTCCATGGCAAGATTCACATGAGAAAACTGAGTAAAAAATGTAGAATTGGCCCCAACAACAAACGGTGAGGCCATTTCAAACAAAACTCATAAATCACTGCATGAAATTAATACCGTTCGCATTCGTTTTTTCAAGAGCGCAGTTTATTAACTGATGCTCAAACAACTAGGGCACAAACAAAAAAGTCGCAAATCTTTCTTCACCCTTATTTGAACAACGCACGCTGCGCTGGCATTTGAAGGGACAGTCGGTTTTGTTCAAACAGTTAAAGCGGGGAAAAATAAATAATGAAGAACAACCCAACCTGAAAACACCCTAACGTCTGACAGCTCTGAGAGGGACCTCTAGCGTGTGCTAGAACATTTTGTGTTGTGCTTCGGGCGCAATTAATACACCAAAATCACCGCAGTCATTTTGAATAGGCAAAGGCAAGTTTCGCCAAGCGCCTCCGACCGGCGGGGCCTGCATCCTTCCGCGGGCCGAGCATCCTTCCGCGGGCGCTCCGAACCCCACCCGCAACTATTAAACTGACACTTTTCTTGATTTTTTTTTTTTTCCCCGCTGGACTCGGGGTCCACAAGGAACCAACTTCCCCAGGTCACCCCGGAGTTTCCCCACTCCCCACGCCCGCAGCGCCCAGCCCCCTTCCACGGCCCCCGGCTCCCGGCCGCCCCCGGCGCTCGGGGTTTTTCGAAGCTGGAAAGTTGCGTTCCAGGCGCAGCCTTTCCTGCGGGCTCGTGACCGGGAACAACAATTACTGGAGCCACCAGCCGCACCGCGCCCCCCCGCACACCGGGCGCTGCCTGCGGGCACCGGGCGGTGCTGCCCCTTCCCTTCCTTTCCGTTCCCTTCGCCGCCCCGCCGGCCGGCGGGAGGAGCCGCGCTCCCCGGCAGCCCCCGCCGCTCACGAGAGGGGAGCGTTTCGCCCATCTTTAATTCTCCCGAACAGCCCGAGCACGCTCGGTGCCCGCGGGGCACGCTCACATAAACTTGTACCGCGCTGATTGGAAACAGGCGGCGGGCGGCTTGCTTTCTTCTTCCTTTTTTTTTTTTTTCCTTTTTAATTTTTTTTTTCTTTTTGGTTTTTGTTGCCTTTTATTTTTTTTTTTTTTTAGCCGGCGGACCCAGCTCCCTCTTCCAGGCCGCCGTCGGGCACAGGGGACGGGGCAGCGCGGCCGGTCCCGGGGGGCACCCGCGGCGCCGGCGCGGAGGGAGCGCGGCCGCTG
>VWPU01002923.1:0-62453 GCA_013398955.1 Callaeas wilsoni
CCAGCCATCATCCAAAGGGCGGAAGAACTCGTGTAAGGCCCCAGCACAGCTCTTATAGCCAGGCCTGGCTCTCTGATTGGTTGGGTTTTCAATCCGCCGCCTGATTGGTCCTTTTCGCTCGACGCTGTTGGCGCGTTTCTAGGGCGATTCCTGACCAATCATTTCCCCAAAGTCCCTCCCGATTGGTTGAGGTCTGACCCAATCAGAGTCCCGAAATCACCAGAACACCGTGACTTCATCCCTGGAGTTTTCTGGAACCTGGCTCAGCGTCGCCATCTTGGCAGCCCCCCCTTCATTGATTAACATTGAACATCAATTAAATACAACATTTAAACCCAAACAAACCTCGTTACAACATCCTAACCCACACTGAACATTAATTTCTTAAACATTATTAAACCTGCAACATTACATAAGGAATAAATAAAACATTGGAACTGGGTAAACCTGAACTTAACAATCGAACCCTTTAAACTTCATTAACATTTGAACTTAAGGTAATTTAGTAACTTAGTTTTAATGAACCTTTAAAAATTGTTCATAACAGGCAGCGCCCAGCACAGCCCTGCGCTGGGCTGCTCCTGCAAGGAGAGGGCCTGGAGGGCCGTCAGGGCAGCATGGAATGGGACATTTTCCTGCCTAAGGGTGTCTGTCACCCTTCAGAGCGGGGCGAGGGCACAGGGGTGACAGCCGGGTGCTGCATCCCAGGACATCCTTCACCTGCCTCCAAGTGTAGTCTCAGCCTTTGCCCGGAGCATTCCAGCTGGAAAGTGCAGCTTGGAGCTGCCCAGGGTGGGAGGGCAGGGAGCACCAGGGTGTGCTGGGGTCCCCCGGGCAGTGCTGCGGGTGAGGCCGGAGGTGCTGCTGGACCATTGGGAGTGGGGGATTAGCGGGACACCGGAGGGGAATGGAGGGGTCAGCTGGGCTCCACCTCCCTGTTGCTGCTAAAGGCACGTCATCCTTGCATCACTCCTGAACACAGCCATGTGTTTTTATCTCCAAATGCCTCGGAAGGATCAAGTGCAGGCTAACAGGGGCTGCAAAGTTTGGCTGCTTGGAGCAGAGTTGGTGCTTTCCCTGTCAGACCTGTCTGATGGCTCCTTATCCCAGTGCCCTGCTGTGGCAGCACTTGGAAGGATCTTGCTGGGAAAGGTACAAAAATAACTCCCATTTCTCCTCTCTGCATGGCCTTTAAATTCCAGTCTTTATTTACACAAGTTGGGGATGTTCAGCCAGGAGAAACGAAGGCTCTGAGGAGAGCTTAGAACCCCTTCCAGTGCCTTAAGGGGCTCCAAGAGAGCTGGAGAAGGACTCTGAACAAGAGCTGGAGTGACAGAAGAAGGGGGAATGGCCTTAAGCTGACAGAGGGCAGGGGTAGATGGGATCTTGGGAAGAAATGCCTCCCTGTGAGGGTAGTGAGGCCCTGGCACAGCTTCCCAGAGAAGCTGTGACTGCCCCTGGATCCATGGAAGTGTCCTAGGCCAGGCTGGATGGGACTTGGAGCACCCTGGGCTAGTGGAAGGCGTCCCTGCCCATGGCAAGGGGTGGGACTGGGTGGGCTTTAAGGTCCTTTCCAATCCAAACCATGCCGGGATTCTGGAATTTGCCTTAGGGAAATCCTGCTCGGATTCAGCACCACGGGAGATGTTCCATCTCGTGGGGGTGTTCTCGTGGCAGGATGGGACCCAGCTGTCACTGCCCACCCGAGCCAGCCCAGAGGGGACGGGACAGTACTCACCAGTGGATTATGTGGATATTTGGAAGACAGCACAGGAATGTGGGGAGAGGGCAATGGAACCAAAGTCAGCAGGGTTCAGGTCCCTGGGAGAAGAGCCTGTGTTTAATCCTCTGCTGAATCAGGACTCAAGAGCAGCTCCCGCTCCATCAGTTGATGGAATGTCGCTGGATCAGCTGAGCTGGTGATGCCAGGGGGGTGAAGGCATCTCCAAGGGCTAGGGAAGCCAATGGCTTGCAAGGATGCCAGAGGAGGAGCTGGCAAAGCAAAGCCTCTGGTGGGCTGGGCTCGCCAAATTCCTCCTCCCACACAGTAAATTCTCCCCCAATTAAAAATGTATCTGTTTGCTTTCCTGAGATTGATCACACATTTAATCAGGCACTGCTCAGATATAGAGTAGCACTGAAAGGCAGAGATAATAAAGAAATCATTCTTTTAAAGGAGTAGCTGCATTGCAGATCAATTTCTTCAAAACCTTCATGTGCACAGAAATCCTCTGGGATGAATATTTCATAAGGGGAATAACACTGTTAAATTAATAAAACCCCTGCATGCCTAGTTATGAACTACAAAGATTGCTGAAGTTGTTCTAAAAAAATCCTCCTGTTCATACTTTGTACATCAATTTATGACAGAGTCATAGCTGGACCCCGAGGGAAATGGAGGAGAAAAAGGGACCCTTTTGATGTGAGGAATTTTCAGTAAGTGAGAAGAGTTGCATGGACACAACTGCCCAGCGAGGGCAGGCAGCCCTGCTATGAAGGGGAAACAGGATTCTCCAGCGGGAGCATGGACATGCTAAAATTAATTGTGCTGAATATTCCTTCCTGCCTCTCTCAGGCTGTAGGGGAGTGACCTGAGGAGCCTGAAGTGAGGGATAAGTGAGGTCTCCAGTGTCCGTCTCCAGATACTTCTGGGCATCACTGGGGCCGCATCTTCCTTACCAGCCCCTCAGCTGGTGGGGGTGGGAAAGTCTTCATCCGAGGGCTCTTGGGCTGTTCAGCGGGAGGAGACTGAGGCCAGACCTCATCCCCATCCCAAGCTTCATCCCGAGGGGCAGCTCCAATCTCTGCTCTGTGACCAGAGACAGGACCCAGCTGGAGCTGTGTCAGGGGAGTTTAGGCTGAATATCAGGAAAAGGTTCTTCCCCCAGAGGGTGTTGGGCACTGCCCAGGCTCCCCAGGGAATGGGCATGGCCTCGAGGCTGCCAGAGCTCCAGGAGCATTTGGACAACGCTCTCAGGGATGCCCAGGGTAGGATTGTTGGGATGTCTGTGCAGGGCCAGGAGCTGGACTTTGACCCTTGTGGGTCCATTCCAGCTCAAGTTATTCCATTATTCTGTGATTCCTTGTTGTGGCACCAGAACTGGGGTGTTGATCTAGATCAGGGGGACCTGAATCAGCACAACAGGGACTTGGGTCTGTCTCCGTCCTCACCCCTGGCCATGCCTCCCCAGAAATCCCACCCTGGTTGTGACTGCTCCTTCCATTCCCATGTTAAGTCCCCACCTTAGACTTCCCAGGAGAAATTAAACTTCCACTGGATAATTACTGGCTTCTCCATCCGTCCTTTCTGTCTCTACAAAGCTCGTTCCCCTTGCACTTCTGCTCCCCAGCGAGGTCCTCGCTGGCTCGGTGGCACCTTAGCAGAGGCTTCTCCTGCAGGCTGCTCCCAAACTTGAGAGGGACTCATCAGCTTTTAGCAGGCAAAGACAGAGAAAGCTCGAACCACCATATTGATCTCCCTTTCCCTTTGAAATTTTCCCGAAGTAGCGCCAAATAAAAATAGAACAAAAATATGTATCGCCACTTCCCTACTTGTAGCTGATTTGTCTACTTGGCATTATTTTCTTCAGCGGGGAAGAGGGTGAGGCGCACAAAGGGGACAGAGGCACAGGATAAATAAGTAAGAATGTAAAATTGGGTGTTTTGAATTTTTTTTTTAATGTTAACCAGATAATGTATTCATAATCTTCCCTGCTTACGACTAAAAAATGAGTGCTCGCCTTTTGAAGCCCTCATCTGGCAGGGAGAGATAGCAGATTTCTAAGAGCATTTTTTATGCTCCTTTGATGACTGCGAGGGGAAAAAAAAATATTCAGAGAGCCGAAATGACATTTTTCTATAAATTTCACACAGCTCTGCAGGCATGTAGGCATGGAGGCATTCATTAAGATTAGTTGGAATTACTTAAGCACCGTGAATTTTCTCCATCAAGTTGGTAACTGGAACTCTGCGGATTAGTTATTGATCAGCTGCCATTAATACTTGGGGCTCTTTCCATGCCTGTTGTTGGGCTTTTTGTTGCTCCTTCCCCCCTCTCTTGTGCGAGGCAAAGCTGTGAAATTCACAAATTAAACAGGCGCTCTTCAGTCTCTCCTTTGTTTTGGGGAACAAAAAAAAAACCCGAACAGAAAATAGAACTCCTTTGTTCATGCAAATCTTTATCTGCTCTGCCTCACTGCTTCCCCCCTCTGCTCCCTATGGCAGTCCAGATTTGGGGTGGCTCTCAGAGCTGCTGCTGCAGTCCTTCCACAGACTCATGGAGTGGTTTGGGTGGGAAGAGACCTTAAAGACAACCTTATTCCACTCCTTTCCATGGATAGGGACACGTTCCACTAGACCAAGTTGCTTCAAGCCCCGTTCGACCTGGCCTTGGACGCTTCCAGGGATGGGGAGGGCAGTGCCTTTCCAGCAGGGCCTCTGGAAGCGTGGTGGGATCTCACAGTGGGATTTCAGCACACCAGTCCTGCAGATGGATTTGGAGAGGCCACGAGCTGGGAATTCTGGCTGTGTACAGCTCTGACCCTCGTGAGAGGCCCTGGAGATGGCAGGGATGCACTCCCGGCATCTTTTTCCTACACAGGGGAATGTGCCAGGCCACAAAGTCATTTCCCAGAGCTGGGCAGATCCCTGCACCCCTGCTGACTCCACCCCACCCATCGCCAGGGCCTGGACTGGGCACCAGCAGCTCCCAATCTCATTGCTGGTTACAGGGTTTGGCTGAGGCTGAAAACTACATTTGAACTGCATGGGACCTTCAAAGATCTCAGTCTCCACCTCTCCAGGCCTTCTGCTTTTCTCTTGATCTTTGATTCCTATTGGAAAGCTCCTGGTTTTTAGTGATGCTCATTCCTAGTGAGGAGCACAGGGATGGAGGTGGGTCTTGCCCAGCCAAACTTCAGCCCAGCCAAACGGGAGACACAAAAGTATTCTGCACATTTAAGCAACAGGGTTGTCCCAGAACTCCGGTGGGATTTCCTCTTCTGCTCCAGGTGCCTCACCAAGGCCCTCAGCCCTGTGGGGTGTGATCCTCCCCACACACTGCTCAGACCTTCTGCTAAGGCACAGCCCTTTCTCACGGGAGCCAGGTCTCCTCTCCTTTCCCAGAAGGTTTTCCTGAGCCTCCTTGGGAAGCTGGTGTTTCTGGGCACCTGGACACCAAGCCCTGACCTTCACTGGACCATTCAGAGCCTGTTGGACCTGCACAGCTGAGCGTGAGGTGGTGCCACTGGGGCAGCAAGGAGGAGGCAGCAGCAAAGCTGACACGCTCACTGCAGGATAAATCCCAAGGGAATTGTGCTTGGCTGGACCTATTCTCCAACCAGCACCCCTGAGCAAAGCTCCAGCCCCACAACAACTGTGCATGGAGCTGGTTCTGGCTGTTCTGTGTCCAAACCACCAGCTCCTGACACCTTCATCTTTTCCTTCTTCTGTTTGCCAAAAATCCCCTGCCCTGAGTCTGAAGAGCCCCACAGAGGGTTTTCCACATTTCTCATCGGAGCAGCTGTTCCTCAGCAGGCTCCGAAATAAATGACCAAGGATGACTTTGCAAATGAGCATCCAAAGGAGCTCCAGGCAGCTGCTGCTGCAGGAGGAAAGCAAGTCTTCACTTCCCTACATACAGCTCCTAAAATGGTTTCTGTTCCTCCACAAGGATCTGCCACAAGCAGGACTGGAGTGAGATCTTCAGAGTGTCCTGGCTCCAGCTGCCCAGGCTGAGGGAGGCTCTGAGATGGAGTGGGACACTCTCTCCATCATCCAAACCGGGACCAACCCAGTTCAACTCATGCATTCCTATTTCAAAACTGCAGCTTAACAAGGGGGGAGTGACAAACAGGAGAGCCCCGTGTCACTGACAGGAAGAGTGGGAGTTTCTTCCCCACGGGACGTGCAGCTCCGAGGTGATGGCTCCATTCTCATCAGGATAATTTGCCTCCTCCTTAATGGGAAGGCAAGAGAGTCACCTTACCCAGGTGAAGGCCTTTTTGGGGTGGGAAGGAAGATGTGCCAGTGCACCACATCTACACCTGGAAGAGCTAGATTTGAGCCCAGAATTTTTACTCTGTGACCTTCCTAGGCACCAACTTCGAGCTGTTACAATGGAATTTATGGAGCATCTCTGGCATGTTTCTCTGTTAAGGCCCCTGAAAGTGAAATCTCTCATTCCTCTGTCCATTGCCGCTATGTAGTACTCAGGGAAGCTCCTGGGCTCCCTCAGGATCTTCTCTTTAGCCATTCCTGTGGTGCCTAAATTCCCTTCCCTGAGGTACAGTCAGGAGCAGAGGCTTTATCAGGACACTGTCAGCTTTTCACCAGGATCCTGGAGCTGACAGAGGGCCACAAGAACTTCACGGGCCTTGATTCTTTGTGTCTTGTCAGCTCTAATGAACCCATGGTCAGACTGAAAGAGGAGAAATTTAGGTGGGATTTCGGGAAGAAAGTTTTCCCTGTGAGGGTGGCGAGGCCCTGGCACAGGTTGCCCGGAGCAGCTGTGGCTGCCCCATCCTTGGCAGTGTCCAAGGCCAGGTTGAACAGGGCTTGGAGCAGCCTGGGCTCGTGGAAGGTGTCCCTGCCATGGTCAGGGACTGGAAAGAGAGGATCTTTAAGTTCCCTTCCAATCCAAAACATTCCATGAGTCTGTGGTCCTAATTGTGAGCTGGCTGGAATTGTGAGGATGCTGGAATTGAACTCCAGAGGCTTCCATCCGGAAGGAAACGTGTCTGACATGGAAGCTGTCCCTTGGTTTGGCTGTCTGGCAGCACAGCGGTTCCTGAGGCTGGGAGGAAAGCTCTGAATTACCTCTCCTCAGGGAGGTATAAAGTCCCGTGGAATGTTCTGCATGGGATGTCTGCTCCTTTCCTTCACAATCGCCGTTTCATGGGATATTTGTCCCAAGAGATGCCTGGACATGGCTGGACACACTTTATGCCCCTCTCTGGTTCCAGTTCTCCAGGGACATTCCACCTGATGTATGTTATCAAGTCCTCCTGGGATCTGCACAAAAGCCAGGGAATATAATTTATTTTCTGCTGGGCTGTCACATTCCCTGCTTTCCATCTGCCGTCTTTCCCAGGGAATCCCAAAGCCCTCTCCGGTTGTGCGGAGCTGCAGCAGGAGCCCAGGGCACGGACGTTGCTCCGATCCGAGGTGATGCAGACCCAGATCAACCTGGATTTGCATTCCTGGCTGGGTCAGCTGTTAAACAAAGAAATGTTATTTCTGAGAGGTTGAGCAATAAAAAACATGGAAATGAAACAGCGAGGTAATTCCTAAGGGAACCATGTCACAGGGAGAAAATCCTGGAGCATTACTTTTTGCACATTCCAAATCCATCCCTCTCTCCCCTCTCTTTCCTTCCTTTTTATTTTTCTTGGCAAGAAAACAGCTCATCAAGTGAAATCGAAGTCTAAAAATCTTTCTAAAAATCCTTTATGCTGGGGAAAAGAATATTTCAATGAAAAACAAGTCTGCCAGAATTACATTCAATACTCCTAACAAACTTAAAGGAGCTATCACTGGGAAACAGTGTCCCTTGATGGAACACGGTTAGGAGAGCTGGGAACGACAGGAATCCTCATGGGGAGGGGGAGGCAGAGGAGGACTGGAAACGTCCTGGTCTGTAAGGAGAAAAGAGAAAGATCAGAGGTTTTCCAAGGCCTCCCTGTGTGTGGAATACCGAGGGTGGCTGGGGGCTGTGATTCACCTGTGGAAGGAGGGGATAGGGATGAGTTTCCCATCCCACCCATGAACTACAGAGACATTTTTCAGGCACAGGACACAGGCACATTTTTCCACAGGGAACCAAGCCACCAACCCACTCCCCACGCCAAGTCTCTGGCTCCTGAAGCTTTGGTCTGGTCTAAGGAAAGATCTCCATGACGCTGCATCCTGAGAGTCCAAGGCCACTTCCCACGTTCCGGCTCGGAGCAGGAAGCAAAGGGAAGCAGATTGGGCCTGGCAAAGGTTCTGAACCTGCTTGGAGGAGTCCACAGGAGCTCTCCTGGTCTCACCCTCAGCATCTATGGATGCTCCCCGAATCAACAAGGAGCAGTTCAGGCTCGCAGCCAAAACTCGTCTCAGGTTTAAATGAAAGGTTTGTTTTTCTGGAGAAGCAGGGAAACTGTCAGCACCAAAGATACCGTCATTAAAATACAAACCCTGAATTATTCAGCTCAAAACAGCGAGGGCTGCAGCATAGGTGGAAGGGATTTCTACTCCCTCCCTCCCGCTCAGCCAAGTCCCTGCAGCCCTTGGCTCACAGAGACACCACAGCAGACCCCGGGAGCTCCCTGTTTTTGAGCAGGATAAGACATGGCTGTGTCCCTGGCACAGCTGTGCGAGGGAATACAGAGAAAAACACAAATAAAAAGCATGCGGGGTGTTTTCCCAGCCTGCGTGGCTTCATCTCCCACTTTTCCTTCTGGAAGAGCAGGAGCAGCTTTTCACTCTTGGAAAGTCAAGCTTTGTGAGAGCTCCCAGTTCCTAACAGGAATGAATGGCTGCATGATTCTGACCATCAGCACGTGAACTCCCACCCATGGAGCATTTTCCAGGTGCTTTTTGGCCACAGGAAGTTCCTCTCCAAGGGTGGAATAGTTGAACAACAGTTTGACAAAAACCAACATCTCACAGCCAACCACCACACAGAACCACAGGACCATGGAATTGTTTATGTTGGAAAAGCCCTCTAAGCTCATTGAGCCCAACCATTTCCTCAGCCAAGGCCATGGCCACCACGGACCCATGTCCTCAAGAACCACACCTACAGGGCTTTGAAATCCCTGCGGGGATGGGGACTGCACCAGTGCCCTGAGCAGCTGTGCCAAGGCTGGACAGCCCTTTCCATGAAGAAATTCTTCCTGATGTCCAGCCTGACGCTCTCCTGGCACATCTTGGGGCCATTTCCTCTCATCCTGCCCCTGTTCCCTGGGAGCTGAGCCCGACACCCCCCCTACGGCTGCCCCCTCCTGTCCGGGAGTTGTGCAGAGCCAGAAGATCCCCCCTGAGCATCCTTTTCTCCAGGCTGAGCCCCTCCCTCAGCTGCTCCTGGTGCTCCAGCCCCTTCCCCAGCTCCGTTCCCTTTCCTGGACACGCTCCAGCCCCTCAATGTCCTTCTTGTCATGCAGGGCCCAAAACTGACTCCAGAATTTGAGGTGTAGCCTCAAAATAAGTCCAGACTTGCCAGTTATTAAGTTTCTGTATTCATTAACTTTCTGAAATAATCAGTATTAAATGTTCTTTTTTCTTTTTTCTTTTTTTTCTGAAAGGGGACTGCAGATATTTTTCGGAGTTTAATTGTCATTACTTCCAATTCCCCTTTCCTCCTAGGGCCATATGCTTGGGTTTGAAGCTGTGGGAATATCTTCACTAGTGCCAATGAAATATTTAGGGCTGTCTAAGTAGATTCAGCATAAATTTTCTCTAAAATATGCCCCCAAACAGAAGAGCAGATGGGTTTTGGTGCCGGCTGGGGCAGACCCTCGTCTCCGCCAGCCTTTACTTCTTTGGGATATGCCCAAACCACAGCAGCTCCTCCTCACAGGGGTTTTTACTTCTGATTCCAAGCCTGGAGACCCTGAGCTCCCTTTCCAAGCAAGTTTCTCCCCAGCAGCCCGAGGACACGTTGTTTTCCCAAAGTACCCATGGAAAACATGGACTGTTTCCGTGAGTGCTGCAGTGCCCAGAGGAGTCTGCCTCCTGATTTAGCAAAATATCCGGGCAGGGAGGAACTGGGATATTCTCAGGAGCCACTGGCAGAGCGTCTTCATCTCTACCTGACCGCTGCTATTCCACAGCTCTTCCAGAAAGGGAATTATCTTTGAGTTACAGAGCCTGTGGCCACTTCCACTTTCCTGTGGAAAGGTCCCTGCCCATGGCAGGGGTTGGGAGCTGGATGATCTCCCGGGTCCGTCCCAACCCAAACCATTCTTTGATTCCAGTGGGGCATGGCCAGAAGACACAGAAATTGCTCAATGAAGGAAGAACCCAAAGGCTGCCACATGGACACGGGACAGGCAAAGCAGTGGTGGGACCACATCTCTTCAGGAAGTTGATGGAAAACACCCTCACTGAGCTAAGCCTGTGGATTCTAGCCCCTGCCAGGGCTCCCTAAATCCCTGTCACAAGGTGTGCTCGTCACCCATGTAAAAGTCCCATTCAGTGTTTGCAGCCTGCCAAGTTTTCAGCCTCAGCAAAATCTCCTGGCACTGATTTCCAGCAGCTAATTGTGTGAAGAAAAAAAAAAAAAAAAAGAAAGTCTTTCCTTTCATCAGTTTTCTGTGCACTTCCCTTGTTCTCAGCTGACGAGAACAGAAGTTCCCAATCTGCTCGCTTTATTTCACAGGATATTTTGCATCCCAGCCTGGCCACGTATGGCATCACCATCCTGTGGAGCCTGTTCCACGCTGGCAGGGGAAAAGCTGCAGCGGGCTGGGAGCTGAAAATGATCAGGAAATATCAAATAAACGTGGAGGCAAGGCAAATATCACTGGGCAGCACTGCCGATGGGCTTTTCGCCCCTCTGAATTCATATAAGGCCTCTGCTCCTCAAGAAGCTGCCACAGAAAGCTGCATTGCCTTCCAGGGAATTTGCTGGAAAACCAAAGACCACGTAGCTGGGAAGGAAGGTGGGCCTCGTGTCTGCCTTATTGCCCTGTCTGCCTGCAGGTGACCTCTGCAGAGGGGACTTCTCCTTAAGCTGCTTCTCTCCCCTCCACCTCCCTGGGTGGATCTGCCAAGCGCGTTTTACACATGCACCGGTGCAATTCCTGCCTCCATTTGTATTCCATCTGTCTCCAACAAATTCTGAAAGCCTTGCCTGGGCTGCCTCATTTGTATGCACTTAATCTGGCTTTATCCTGTTTTATGGAGCGTCTTCTTTAAATTGATTCAGGCGAAAGCATAGCAGGGGCTTTGCATAGATTTCGCATGCATGACATTTCTGCACAGTTGGGCCCATTATGCACCATCCTGAGCACATTCTGCCCGTAAAAACTCCATATTAAACCAGGGAAAAATGCAGCAAAATAAAGACAGCCACGGGAGGAGGGGGGCGAGCAGAGCTGACCACTCCCTGCTTCTCCAGTGCAATTATGGGAAGCAACTCCCAGTGTTCATTCCCTGAGTATGCAGGGGCATCAGCTTTATGCCCTCCTCTGTCCAGAGACGTGGTTTACTCTGCTGAGCTTTGTGGAGCTGGGTCACACCCTGCCCGAATCCCAGATTCTCCTCATCCCCTCTGTGACTCCTGCAAGGGGCGTGTTGGAGCTGGGCACAAGAATCCTGGGAATTGGAGCGGGATGGCAGCATGGTCAGAACCATTCACGCCTCATCCCATGGCACCGGGAGCACAAATCCCCCTCACTGGTAATAAACCACATCACCAGAGGAAAAATAACACTGTGAGAGTTGGAGCAGGGAGTGACAGGACGAGGAAAATGGATTCAAACTGACAGAGAGCAGGTTTGGGTGGATATCAGGAAGGAATCCTTCCCTGTGAGGGTGGTGAGGACCTGGCACAGGCTGCCCAGAGAAGATGTGGGTGCCCCTGGATCCCTGGAAGTGTCCGAGGCCAGGCTGGACAGAGCTTGGAGCAACCTGGGATAGTGGAAGGCATCCCTTCCCTTGAAACGAGATGGGCTTTAAGGTCCCTCCCAACCCAAACCATTCTGTGATTCCATGATTCCACGAATTCAGCCTCTGTCGTTGCAATCCAGTCCACCAAACTTGCGAAATTCCTGTTTTCACCCTTCCCAGCACACACATGTGCTTTCCCTATCCCTGAACTCCGAGCAGCCCCAGGTGTGCCCAGGTGGATGCCATGGGTTCAGTGCGGCCAGGCCACGGGGAAGGGTGTTACTCACTGCTTTATTAGGGAGAATTAATCCTTCTTTAAGGGCCTGCTAATGATTTGACAATATTATTGTTATGTTAAGGTTGGGGGAATTAGAGAAAGAGCACTTGTGTGAATATGTCAACACATTAAAAACGCAGCTCCATTTAGGCAGACACTCAGGTTAATGTGTTACATATTAAAAAGTCCAATTTCCTTTGCTGGCTGCAAATAACAACGGAGATTATTGACACTGAATGATTTGCAATGTTCTCGCTTGCTTTTCGCCTCTTGTGTTTGTGTGCTCGGCATGATTTATAATGATTGGAGCTCTGGCTCTATAAATTTTCCCTGTTAAGAAAATATGGAGCTGGGTTTATAAGATACAAGAAGAAAGGGGAAAACAAAGTGTGCTGCCATGCATGGATATGGGAATGAGAATGGGATCTCTTCTTTTATAAATACCGATAAACCCATTCTCATAATTAAATCAGCATCTTGCTCCTTTAGTAGGAGCCCAAATGGATCTACCCACAGGAGTTTCTGCACCTCTGGCTCTGCGGTGTCCCTAAGGAAGGTCCCAGAGACCCCCGTGGGACGAGCTCAAAGGGACACATGCTGGGGTCCTCAATAACAGCCCTGCTGGGACACACAGCACCATCAGAAGCCCCATAAATCCCCATCCCTCTGCTCAGGAGGAGCAAAAAGCCCCGTCATTATTGACCTTCCCTCTGCCAGAGCACGGGAGGCAAATCCAACACTTCCACAAATGGGAGAAAGGGAAAACCAGAGCCTCTGGGGATGAAGCCAGGCACAGATGGACGGTTTGCAAGCAGCTGATGACAGGGCGAGGTTTGTGTTGATAAAAAGCACAAAAATCCTAAAACTGCCCTCCCAGATCCCCAACCAGAGGAAAACCTGCCCCAGTTTTTCCCAGGATGCCGCAAGCACCGCCATGGATAAGTTGGGACTGGTGGCCAGCCTTGATGTCCCAGTGTTCCTTGTGGCTTTGTCACTTGCTTCAGGCTAAAGTAGGGTGTCACAGGGGACTTCTCAGGGTCACCCTGAGACATGAGCCTGTAAATGTGCCAATAAGAGGTGAAAAAGTCTCAAAAAACACTGATCTGAAAGGTACTTCTGCAGAACGTGGAGGGCACGAGGGAGGGACAGCTCTCCTTGCTGATATCACGGGCTTCCTGTGATAACATCACCAACTCAGGCACACATTTTCGGTCTGAAAAGGCAGCTATTTAGATTTAAAGCTATTGCTCTTGCTGCTTGCATCAGGTGGGTGTGGTGTTTTAATGGTTCAGCTTAGGGAATCCACCTGTTCCTGAGAGCAAAGCTGGGGAGAGCTTTAGGTTCTCATTAAATCAGTGTTGGGTAATTATCGAGTCTCCCTAAGGACTCACAAATATTGGAGCCTGGAGAGGCACTGTGGACATTTCTGACTTCCAAACTGGGTGGCAGAGGGTGATGACCTTCCCTGTGGCACTGCTGCATCTCACCCCCTGTCCTTGCAGGATGTTCCTCCAGGAGATGCGGAGCAACTCTTGAATTTAGACTGCATTCAAAGTGTGCTGATGAGAAAAAGGAGATATTTATGTGCCTGACTGAGCTGTGGTTCAAAGCCCCAAGAGCTGGGTGCACACTCCTGAGATGAATTCAATGTACAGTTAAAAATTGACTTTATAGACTCCTCATCAATAAATCCTCAAAGGCTCTGGTATCAGAATCCAAAGCAGCTCTGGAAATCATTAGATCTGCAGTCAGTAATTGATAACACGCATTTCAAACGTGGAAATGAATTAGCCTTTGGCGTAGGGGGGGTTCAGACTGTATCCAATTTCATTAGGCAAGAAATTCAAATGATCAACGAGTGGCCTTTATTGTTTTGCTCTGGGAAGGAAACCCTTTGTTATCTCTTCGCCTCTTTTTTCTTGGCTCCAAAGTTTCCAGAGCTCAAAAGAAACCTCCTGGTTTAGGAAGATGCCAACATCTGATTTCCCACCTCTCCAGAGCTCAGGCTTTGGGATGAGTTTTGCTCTTGGGCACACAGGGTGCTTTGTACCCATCATTAACAGCTCGGTTTCTCCTGGCAGTGCCACAAGACACCAAAAACTCTTTGCCCAAGCAACAGCAAGAGCCCTGATCAGTGAGATGTGAGTGGAAGTCCCTCTGCCAGCCACATGCACGTCTTCTCTCACCAAGAGAATGCTTACAGGCCGTCTCCCTGCCCAGAAACTTCCAGACATTGCAGTCACTAACTTCAAAACACACAGACAAAGCAAATTTTCAACCTCCTGTTGGACCAGGGAGTGTGGCAGGAGCAGCTCCTCCACCCCGAGATGAGCTGCAGGATCCAGACTGGTTCTTCTCCCCCTCCATCCCACTCCCAGCAGGAGTCTGGCCACGCTTGAGCACATTTTAGTGAGCAGGGAATGTGGAACAGTTGGTGGTGGTGCTGCTCGGGCCAGTGGAAATATTTCATCTTGGGTTTCCACAGCGAAATAAAAAGAAAGACGCCCCCTCCCAGCATTGTTTTGGTTTATTTTAGCTGCACAACGAGGCTGGTTTGAAGGCAGGAAACCCAGTTGCCAACCTCAGTGTGTCACAAGGCAAGGTTTGCACAGTTTGAGCTCGGTTTTCCTCTTCAGAAGAAAAAGGTCAGGAAAACTGCAAAACAGAAGACTCTCCTGTTAAAAAAATAAAATAATAATTTTGTACCAATATTTAGAGGAATCATTCACTGTTTCTGCTCCAGTTCCGCCCACCACCATGGAGATATTTTTGCCCATAAGACACATCAATCCTTCAAATGTGTCCCTTTCCCAGAACGTGCTGCACTTCCCGCCCCGTTCTCCTCCCTGGACCCACGGAACCAAACCTTCTCTGCTTTGCCTACACGAAAATTACATTCCCATAGTGTGGCATGTTTTTCCTGTAATGTTCTCTTCTGGGGATCTACCACCCCCAACTGCCTCAATTTTTCCTTCCTTCCTGCGTGTATTTTTTACCTCTCTGCCCACTCCTGTTGCCCTCTTGTTTCCCTCCATCCACTTCCTTGGGAAAACTGGGGAACAGTGCCTGGGGACCCCTGCCCAGCCCAATTATTCCACAGGTTTGGCCTCCCTGTTTTACACTCCTGGAAGGATCCAGACCCTCTTCACAGCCGTGGGAAGGTGGTGATTAAGGGCTGTGCCTGATGGGTGACATCCCCCAGACCTTTCCAGTTGCTATTGGCAGACAGGAGCTCATCCCTGCGGTCCCTCTGTCAGACTTTGCCCCTATCCCTGCTAAATTCTGTTCTGTTTTTATTTTCAGACCTTTTTATGACATAATCAGCAGCCTCCCCGTGTTCAAACCCTGTCCTCCTGTTCCGCTACAGTCCCATAGCAGGACAAACCACACAGTTTGGGAAGTCTCCACCCCATCCCCAGAAGTGCTCTGCAGGATCACACCCGAGGCCAGCTCCTGCAAAAACTCCTTTTGAAGTGTCTTGAAATGTTTTCTGGAGGTAAGAAAAGGATTCTTCTTGTCCTTGGGTATCTGACTGGCAGACAGACCTGACGGGACACACGTCAGTCTCACATCTGCTCTCCTCAGGATGGTCACAAAGATTTTAGGGCTGCTGGAGGGAGAGACAGGCCCCCAGCTTGGTGACTCGTGGAATCCTGGTGTAGGTGACCTCTAAAAGTGTGAAAAAGTGAGCACTGGGAGGACTTTTAATTTGTCCCAAGCTGGTGGCAGTCTGGAGGAAGAGACGGATGCTGTCCTGGCAGCTACGAGCAATCCATTTCCTTCCTCACCCCTCTTTAATCAGATAAAAAACTGTACAGACTCCACAAGCATAAATCTGAAGTTCGTCAAATTTATAGGAGCAAAAAAGCAAAAAGCAAAAGAAAAACCCCACAGCTCCTCTTTTGTTTGCTCTGGGCAGCGTCCCAAACTCACCCCAAAGTGCAGGAGTGATCTTAGCTGGGCCATTAGAGGAATTGAATCCAGACCTCTCCAAAATATCGCTGAAAATCACAGAGAAACCCAGATGGTTCAAGAGAACTCAAGTCAGGCACTCCAAAGTGAGAAAGTCTGGGATTTAAGGTGCTGGCAAATGCTCTTGGAAGAGGGATGGCAGGACGGGCTCCGGTCGGAAACACGGCCTGGGTGCTTTCCCAGCACCGTGTTCTTCCATGGAAATGAGGTTCTAATGGATTTCTTTAACCTGTCTGAGGCACAAGGGTGATTTTCCCCTGCCCTTGCTCTGAGCTCCAGAGGGAGATGCCTCCCCACTGGATCATGCCAGGAGCCCGCTGTGCTGCTGCTCAGCAAAGCAAACTCCTCCTGGCTGAGCTTCAGGAGGGTGGGAGGTTGTTAGAAATTCTACTTGAAGAAGGTCCAGAAACATCAAAAGTCCTCTGTGGTTGCTCTGGACCCCCGGGGTCATCCCGGTGTGCCAAAATCAATAGTGCCCTTCCATATTGATCCTGAAATTTGAGATTAAAGCCATTTTCTGCTGCCAGCTGCCGGCTGGAAAAGCGAAGGAGGAATGAAAAGTTCTCACCGGAAGAAAGCAAAGCAAAGCAAGAAGAAAAGGGGTTGAGCTGTGCTCCTTTGTAGGGAATAATCAGCTTTAAGCAAGATGAGGTTTAGGTCTCAGCACGCTGAGCACAACCAGGGCTGGTTCATTATCACCCAGCCAATGAGTTTGCAATGAAGGATTAACAACATCTTAAACAGATGCTTCCAATGAACTTCCCAAAATATATGGGGTGGGGTTTTTTTTCTCTAGCAGGGATTAGAAGGCTGGAGAGTAATTAGTTCTGAAATATTTTGGCTGGATTACTGCGTGCTGCTGTCGGAAGGGATGTAACTCTCTCTCACCAGTCTGCCTAATTCGTTCCATTTTGTATCTCAAATTCATTTATATTGTCTGTGGATTTGCTGAAGGTATAAATAGAACCAAATCCCAGTTTTCACTTGGAATTTGTCAGTGGACTTTTTTTCCTCGAGAACCATCTCAAAAAGCAACTTTTTTGCTTTTTTTGGTTTTTTTTTTGCTGTAACATTGCAGAGCCTGAGTTATGCCTCAGATTTTCTCAGACGCCCCCTGGTTTTGCATCTGCAGTTCTGAGGTGTTTGATCTTGGACAAACTGGGAGAGCCATGGCAATTTTGTTGATGAAACCCTCAGGAAATGAGATAATTTGAGACACAATGAGCAATTTGGCATGAAGGTATCCTTGGAGCCACTTTCTGGAATGATTGAGCATCCAAACAGGATGATCAGGAAGCCCAGCATGAGGTGGCAGCACTCAGCACCTCTCAGGGACAGCCACTGCTTCCTCAATTTGGGCACTCTTGCCCCAAGCCAAGCTGGAGACCATTCCTGAGGTATCCAGAATTCCTGATGGCTCTTTCTTCCTTTGGGATGTGCAATTCACTGTAGGACTGACCTGGGTGAGAGGCCATTCACCTCCAGGCAGCTGTGGCTCAGCACGTGGAAATCTCATCCACTCATGGGAACTGCCTGGGAATGCAGTCTCTTGTCCAGGATGGACTTGCAGGAATTAGTCAGGAGGCACTGCAAAGTCGCAAGGCTCCGAAAACCACTTTTCTGCTCCCAGACAAGTTAAATACCAGGGAAAACACAGCCCTAATTAATCAAATAAGTGACTCCAAATGAATTATTGGCTCTTTCCCGTTAGATACTGGGTGTCAGCCAGGCCTGGAAGTGGACAGGGCTCGGGAAGAGGGTAAATCCCATTAACAGTCACAGACATGATGTCTTGATGGAGAGGAGGGGCAATTCTTCTGTTGATTCCTCCAGTGACGTTCCCACCTTGCCTGGATCAAGGTGTTCATATGGAGTG
Organism: Callaeas wilsoni; assembly: GCA_013398955.1. Lineage (NCBI taxonomy): Eukaryota > Metazoa > Chordata > Aves > Passeriformes > Callaeidae > Callaeas > Callaeas wilsoni. The sequence continues at coordinate 17,718 of VWPU01002923.1, forward strand.
CACACGGCAGTGGCATTGCTTCCCACTGCCCATTGAAATTCCAGCTTCTCCTCCGGTCTAGAACAGCAAAGATCCCCTGGGCTGGCTGAAACCCAGACCTCTTTGGGAATGAGAGAACCCCAAATTTACCCTTCAGGAGCAGGATAAGAGGGCTAACATCACACTGTCACTCCCATCTGATCCACAATTCCTCTCCAAACCAAATGTGTTTTGTCCTCAGAGTTTTTTGCCAATGACAAAATCTTCCTTTGCCACATGCCACTAAAATGAGCTCTCCCCACACCCGATTGTCCCTGATCCCACCAGTCCCTGCATTTCCCTTCACTTCAGCATCAGTTGTTGCTCTTGGTTCCAGAGAGACAGCGTGAAATATTTACAATAATCCCCCCTTTATTTTCCAGGTCACCCTATCACTGGGATTTGGCAACCTCCGGGGAAGATGAAAGCAAAGGATCTTTATCACAGAGCCCAGAAGAATTTACAGTCCAAATAAACCAATTTGGAGGAGCAGGAGACGGGGCTTTGGAGGTCTGAGCTGTAACTTGTCTGCATTCCGCTGCCTCAGAATAAAATGGGATATTTATAGGAAGGAAAAGTGTGTCCATTTAGGCTGACATTTGGAGGCAACCTTCTTGTTTCTACATATTCATGAAGCGCGGAGAGTGTGAGCGTCTCCGCAGCCAGCAGAACAGCCCTTCCCAGCATTTTCCACATCATTCTGCTTTGCATTGATTCAATCTTGCCTGGGTTTGTGTGGCTTTGAGCGGCTCCTCTTCATTACACGGGTTTGAGATGCAGAGACGTGTGGCACTGGTGATCTCCGGAGCGGGGAACCCAGCCCGGGCTGCGCATCCCGGTGTTCCAGATGGCAGCCAGCCCAGTGCCACGGGCTGCGCCCTCCACATCTGGCACTATGCACTGCCATGCGCCGTGCCGTCCACATCTGGCACTGAGCACCGTGCTGCGCCCTCCACATCTGGCACTATGCACTGCCATGCACCGTGCCGTCCACATCTGGCACTGAGCACCGTGCTGTGACCTCTGCGGCTGGCACCATGCACTGCCGTGCGCCGTGCCATCCACATCTGGCTCTGCGCACCGCGCTGCGCCCTCCCCACCTGGCCCGATGCACTGCCCTGCACCGTGCCGTCCCCATCTGGCACTGAGCCCTGCGCTGTGCCGTCCCCACCTGGCGCTCAGCACCGCGCTGTGCCCTCCACAGCTGCCACTGCCCACCGGGCCGCCCCCCCCACACCTGGCACCATGCGCTGTCCCGCACCGTGCCATCCACAGCTGGCTCTGAGCACCGCGCTGCGCCCTCCCCACCTGGCCCGATGCACTGCCCTGCACCGTGCCGTCCCCATCTGGCACTGAGCCCTGCGCTGTGCCGTCCCCACCTGGCGCTCAGCACCGCGCTGTGCCCTCCACAGCTGCCACTGCCCACCGGGCCGCCCCCCCCACACCTGGCACCATGCACTGCCCTGCGCCGTGCCCTCCACATCTGGCACCAAGCGCTGCCACAGGCCATGCCCTCCCCATCTGGCACTGAGCCCCACCCTCGGCGTCACACCGCAGGCACAACCTGCTCGGTCTCGTCTGAACTCGTCTGAACACGGCCCAATGACCTGTTTGTACCCTCCCCTCCCTCGCAGGCTCTTGTTGGCCTGCCTGACAAATCACAGGGGTTTACAGGTTATAAACATACTGGAGAATTTGGGATTAAAGGAAATGGGAAGAGAAGGGAGGTGGATCCAAGGATCTCGGGAGGGCAGCCACCATTCTCCCACATCACTCACGATAGCACAGACTGTGCTCCCACTGAACACCCTGGGCTCGGGATGCGGCTTCCTCTCCACCCTGCTGGAATTATTCCTTGCTCCATGGTATCTCTGCAGCGGCACAATGCCCGAGGGGAAGGAGCAGCATGACCTCATGTAGGAGCCCTTCTCTCTTTCTCCCCTTGTCCCTCCTCTGGCAGAATCCCTTTCCTAGGGTGACAGCTCCGAGAGCTCCTTTCCCAAGGAATAACTGATTTAGTTCCTTTCCTGGGGAATGTCGAGGCGAGTTATTTCCCTGCCACATGCTTTACCTTGCTTTTAACAGCATGGAATGTCAGCTGCCATTTGACGGCTGGAATTCAGAGCTGGGAGCTCCTTCCCAGCTGGATATGGCTCTTTGTTGCCAGATATGTTGGAGCCAAGGAATTCAAGGTCACAAAATAGGATGTGGAACCACCTGAGCCTCACGGCAGGGCAGCTTCCCTTCCTCCCAGTGCATCCCAACGGTTAAAGCTGGGGTTTATGACATCTGAGGAAGGTGGCTCTACACGGAAGCAAAAAGGAAAAAGGCTTAGGACTGCTTTCCAGCTGCATCCTTGGAGAAATGGTCCTTCCAGAGGTGTCTGAACACACGCTGTGCACAATCCTGGGTGTCTTCAGGGTCACTCTTGCCTTCCCCCACTCCTGTGCCCTGGGGGACACCTGGATGCAAGGACGAGGGGTGATAGTTTTAAATTAAAAGGGAGGTCAGTTTAGATCAGACATAAGGAAGTTATTTACAATGAAAATGGTGAGGCCCTGGCACAGGGTGCCCAGAGAAGCTGTGGCTGCCCCTGGATCCATGGAAGTGTCCAAGGCCAGGTTGGACGGGGCTTGGAGCAGCCTGGGCTAGTGAAGGTGTCCCTGCCGTGGCAGGAGGTGGAAGGAGATGGTGTTTCAGGCCCCTTCTAACCCAAACCATTCCATGGTTCTGTGATGCCCAGCAAATACTGGTGCCCCACCACACCTTCATAGACCCTCTGGTCTCAGCAGAGGTCCTTGGGGGTCACAAATGGCCGTTCTGCCCTGCTGTGAAAACTGCTGCTTTGATCTCACCATTCCTTGCCGATCAGCCTGGCCTCTCACTGTGGTACTCCAGGGCTTTTTGGTGCAGGATCCAGCCAAAAGCCTTGGGAATGTGCAGGAGAGCACATGAGCGGACTGTTCTCCTCGTCACGTCTCAGATTTGTGAAATGCGAGTGCCATTTATGGAGGGTGGGGACCCTTCCCTAGAATATCCCATTCATCCAGGCGTGTTCACCCTTTCCTTAATCCCGTTTTCCACCCATGAACCCAGAGGTGGGCTGTATCTCCCTGGGTCTCCCCGACCTTGTTTGGAACCTTTTCCTTGCCCCTCTCCCTGGTGCCCAGGCTGAATGAAGCATTTGCAGGAGCTCAGGGCTGCGGCTTCTGGAGACCCGTTGCTTGTGCACAAAGAATGGAATAATCTGTTTCCCTTTTCCCTTTTCCTTGATTGCCCCTGCTCATCTCTGCAGGTTTCCTGCTTGTGCTGTGCTTGGAAGGGGCTGTGGTTTCAGTTTTCCTGCCTGTCCCATCTGCCCTGGGCAGGGTCTGTGCTCCTCTTCATCTTCCCTGGTGCAGAACAACCTCTGCCTTTCACTTCTTTAGTGTTTACTCCCTTGTTCTTCCCAGCGTCCAGCTTGGGAGGAAATCCTGCCACCCAGAGCCTTCAAAAACCCTCACAAACACAGAATTTCTGCCCACCCATCACAATTACCCACAGGTTTTTATTCTATATTTTTCTCCGGCTCTGAGGCTGGTTTATATGTGCATATATTTGACCTCAGAGGGATTATTGCAGCCACAAGAGTAAATAATGCAGCAGTGAATTATAAAAGTGAATACCTGAAGATGAAACCTGCCCTATCCCACTCACTGCTTCCTAATGGGAATGCCTGTGATTTATGACCTTCTGATAAAGGCATTCTGATGGAGAAAAGATGCAGTTAGAGGCAGGCAGGAGAGGTGTCATGTAGTTTATGGGCTTTGAACTTTTATTTTGGGGCTAGAAACACAGATCTAAAAGGCTATTTATCAGAGATGGGGGAACATGAAGGTATTTGCTGATATTTTTAACATATTACTTCCAAATATTGCTGGAAAAGTTGGGTTTTTCAGAAAGAAATTTCCGACCAGGTTTTAAATATGTTTTCTCCCCAAATATTGATATTTGTTCCCATTTATTTTGCCCCTGACAGCGAGGATTGCTGCAAAATGCAATTTTTTTGCTCTTAACGTATAGGACAATGTATCGATACTTTGGGAAGATGAAGATGTTGGAGGCTTTAGGCCTAGAAGTGATAAATGGAGAGTGTCTAGGGTGAGATAATTACAAAAGAGTTGCAATTATTGTTGAAAATCCGGGCTAATTTGCATGCAAGGCTGCCAGGTTCTGTTTCGAGAAGGTGAACGAGCTGGATTGACAAATTTGTTAAATCTGCTGGAGGAGCACTGTTTAAAATAATAACAATAATTAGCAGTAATATAATTGATCTATTTTGCTCTGTGCATGACAGGAATTCACTTCCAATTGAACCAGCAAATTAAAGCAACATTTAGCATACTAAACAATATTGCTGCTGAAAACCTCTATTTATATCTGCCAATAATTGTCATCTAACTCGGAGGGATGCAGCCGCTCTGCAGTCACCTTGTGGCGCAGCAGACATGGGAATCGCTGGAGAACTGCTGGAATTTTCCGATAAAAGGGACCATATCTGGAGCATCAAGACAGGGCAATAATCCACTGCTCCTCGTGCTATCAATGAGCTGGTTTGTTGTGTTAGGAGGTTAAATAAAATTCAGTTTGGTGGCCCAAGCTGTGTTCGCATGGATATCTTTTGGTTTGAAATCAAATAAATTAAACTTTTGAGTGTGGGGAGAGGATGGATTGAAAAGCCCACCACAGCAGTCAGCCTGGGGTGCCCCTCGTGCCATCAACAAACCGGATTTTTTGTGCCCAGGAAATTCAATGGAATTCAGTTTGATGTCCAGATGGATATCTTCTGGTTTGAAACCAATGAAATTACCAACTAAATTAAACCTGCAAGTGTGGGGAGAGGATGGGTTGAAAAAACACCACAACAGTCAGTTTGGGGGAAAACAGCATTAGGAAATTAAAGTAGTGGAAGTTGTAGCATAATCCTGTTAAAACAAGATGGACAAATCCTTTTTTATTCCTTCTGGATCTTTCTCAACAGAATTAGGAAGCTTTTCCATCTGGCTGTATGAAGACGTATCTCTGCCTTTGCTGTCATTCGGAGTTGAGTTATAAAACCCCCGAGAAATCAAAGCTGGTTTTTGGACATTGTCAAGTCCAAGCCGGAATAGACAAAGCTCAATGGAAGGCTCAGCAAAGCCTTGCCCAGGCCCAGCCTTCTGCCATCCCCTGAGAGTCCTTCCACATCAGCCTCCAGTTTGCTGCCCTGTCCCTGGCTCTCCCAGCCTCTGGAAGCTGCTCCGGTGGGCACGCCATTGATGCCTTAGGATTTTAGCTTTTATATTTTCACATGTTTGTAATCCTGCGATTCTTTAGTGTGTAACTCTGAGCTCCATATAGAGTGTCAGCGACTGCTTTTCCCATTTTGGTCAGTCACAACAATTCCTCTCCAGGCCTGAGAATCAAGGACACCTCACTGTCTCAGGCCCCGAGAAATGGAAACAAAAGTGAGTTGGGGGGGAGCAAACTGAGAGAATGGGACTGCACTGCCTGAAGCTGTAATTGGACAATTAACCTCTGATATGCAAATGGACAAAACTTATATCTGTCCCAAAAACCTGTGGCTGTGTCCATCCTGGGTGCAGTCTCTGCGAGACTCCTGCACTGCCCAAGGTGTACCCTGTGAAGGCCTTTCAATAAATCCCTGCCCTTTATCCTTTCTCTCTGTCCAGCCTCTGCTCCAGGGCAGCCTCTCCAAGGCATCACCGTGCCCCTGGTTTGGAGAAGACAGAGCCTTTCCCTCCTTCCTGCCTGAAGAGGGTTTGAAGAGATTCCATTGTGTCGCATGGCCTGGAGGTCAGTGTGTCCAGCTGGGGCAAACCTGCACTATCAGCCACAATGTCCTGAGGAGACGCTGTCCCACAGGACCTTAGTGATCCCTTGGTGACTTTTCACAAACTAGGTCATTCATTGTCTTAATACTAATTTTGTTTTGCAAATCAACCCCTCCACAGCACTTGGCAGTTTTATCCCTTCCCACTCCCTCCCTTGGCTTTGCCTCCCCTTGTCCCCATGGTCAGGACAGGAGGTCAAGGTCTACAGCACAGCCAAACTCTCTCTGAGGGGTCCTTGGTGAAGTAGGAACAGGTTGGAATTTTCTAATCTTTTTTTTCCAGTATCTGACCAGGAAAAAATACCATCTTGCTCAGTGTTCACCAAGGGCACCTCCTCTCTGATGTCCTGGGTCACATATTCCCGTGTGCTCCCTCTTTCCGGGGGGGAAATGTCTCCTTCCCACCCCAGCAGTTCCAGGGAAGTTGGCAGGTGTGTTGTGGAGGAAGGCAAAGTGCTTCAGGAGAAAGGAGCTGCTCTGCAGTCGAGGTTGTCACACACAGCCTGGGCGGGGACAGGAGCTGGATCCTGCTGCGCTTGAAGCCTCGAGGTGGAACTCACTGGGACACATTGTTTGCATCCTTGGATATGGAGCTGCTGGACAGAGTCCAGAGGAGGCACCAGGATGATCAGAGGGATGGAGCAGGTCTGCTGGGAGGAAAGGCTGGGAGAGTTGGGATTGTTCAGCCTGGGGAAGAGAAGCTCTGGGGTGACCTAATTGTGGCCTTCCAGTGCCTGAAGGAGCCAACAAGGAAGATGGAGAGGGAATATTGACAAGGGCCTGGAGTGCTGGGGCAAGAGGAATGGCTTCCCACTGACACAGGGCTGGGTTAGATGGGATATTGGGAAGAAATTGTTCCCTGTGAGGCCCTGGCACAGGTTGCCCAGAGCAGCTGTGGCTGCGTCACCCCTGGAATTGTTCCAGGCCAGGTGAGACAGGGCTTGGAGCAGCCTGGGACAGTGGAAGGTGTCCCTGCCCATGGCAGGGGGTGGCATTGGATGGTGTTTAAGGTGCCTCCGGGAGAGCTTCTCTCCCTTGGCACTCCCTGGAGTTGAGTCAATAAAGTTAATGGAGCTCAGAGAGGGAGTCATCCAACCAAAGGAGAGTTTTAATTCATTTTCCTATTTTAGGAGATGATGAAAACTGTCATAGACTCTGCTTTCAGCAAGGGCTTTCTGAGTCCTGGCAGAAGATTTCCCTGGAGAGCCCACTTCCAGCCCAAGGAATCCCAGCCCCACGGGAGCCCCAGCCCAGACAAGAAAATTCTTTCCCTCTCCTAGACCTGGTCCCTGCTCTGTCTTGCCAAACCTAATCCCACCATTTTGATTTAGACGGGTTATTGGGAAGGAATTCTTCCCTGTGAGGGTGGAGAGGCCATGGCACAGGGTGCCCAGAGAAGCTGTGGCTGCCCCTGGATCCCTGGAAGTGTCCAAGGCCAGGTTGGACAGGGCTTGGAGCAACCTGGGATAGTGGAAGGTGTCTCTGCCCATGGCAGGGGGTGGGACTGGGTGGTTTTAAGGTCCCTTCCAACTCAAACCATTCCATGATTTCAAGCAACTCCTGCACTCTGATTCAAAGTCTGTCCATAGGGGTTCTTCTACAGACTTGGCTCATGTGTGGATAAGACCTTCAAGGCTCTGGCTAATTCCTCCTTCCCAACATTGCATCCTGTCCCTGAAGGGATGTACCAGGTTGAAAGAGTCAGGACAGTGCCCGAAACTGAGCCCGAGAGGTCCTGACAGATCTCCATGGCGCATGTCAGACTCCACCTGACTCCCTGCCTCATTTAATAAGTGACCTGCTTTCCCAGGGACCGATATTAGCGAACAAACGGCTTGATTTTACTGATTAATTAACACAGGGAAGAGGTCTGACCTTGCTGTGGAGGTAATAATGTTCCTTACTGCACCACGGGGGGATGGTTCAATTCTGTGACCTCGGAGCAGCTGGATCATAACTGCCTGTTGAATACGACACTGGAATCCTCTTTCCTGAGGGGAACGTGGGTGAGCCAAGCACTCAGAAAAGGAATTCTCTGGTTTATGCCATCAGGAGATCAGGAGATAATGACAGAGCAGGAAGGGCATGAAGTACATGCCTGTCTCCAGGAACATCAGCTAGCCACGTGCTAGGAATTTAGGGGAGGAGGCATCTGCTCTGTCAAAAGGAGGAGTTGAAAAGAAAGTAGAGGAAACTTTGCCTTTTGTTCTCGGGTGATCAGAGTGAAGCAGCCGGGGAGGGAGGGAGGAGATGGTTCTGAACGTGAGGCTGCAGCAGGGCACGGAATCCACACTCCTGGTGTTTGGGACTGCATCCGGAGTGTTTGGATGGATTTACACCCCTCTGAGCTCTCCTGGGGGTTTTGCTGACCCAACAGGCCTGCGGATAGATAGGGGAGCAGGAGCTGCTCCTCAGCCTTTGGCTGGGTTTTGGTTGTGACCAGGGGCCTCAGGACCTTCCCCTGAAGCATTTGGCAGTCTGGGTTTGGTGCTGGTGACAGGGCTGGTGACAGTGGCTGAGCACTGACCAGTCACCACCAGGCCAATCCTTCAGGTACCAATCCCAGGGAGCTTTTCCCTCCCTCAGGGAGTGGTCTGGTTATAAAGGAGGGATGAGGTGATAAACCCAGGCACCCTCAGCATGGGCTGCGTTTGTACCCTTGGGAGATTAAATCAGTTACTGCAATCGAAATTCCATTTCCTACTTCAGTCCTTCCTTGTCTTTCCATAAGATCAAAAACAGCTTGGTGACAAATTCCTCTGATTCCTTCCTTTTTTTCCTGCATTTAAAGTCATTTACCTCTGGAAATTCCTGCTGTGATGCCCGTTAACCGTCCTTCACCTCATCCTGTTTTCCCTGCACACAGTCCAGTGGCTTTGGCTTCTGCAGGACACTTCCCATGGGAAGGTCAAAGAGGCTGAGATGCCACCATCATCCTGTTTTCCCTAGGGTCACTCTCCTGGTCTATTGGAATACCCTGGATGCCTTTTCCTCCTTTTCCCTCATGATACAGAGATAATGAATGCATTTTCAATATCCAATCTGACAGTACCTTGCTCCCTAATCAGCCCTCCAGACCTGCTCTGAGCTTCTTGTGATAAATCCAGCACCAGATCCGGGCGGAAGCGTCTCAGGCGAATGTTGTGGAGTTTCTTCCCCCGTAGGAAAATGCAGTCGGACTGAAATCAAAACATTTTGAAGGAAACGTGTTGATTTCGACTGGGAAGTATCAAAACAGATTGTTTCAACTTTCTCGGTTTGTTTTGACAGTATCAAAATGTTTCATTTCCATGAGGTAAAAACATTCGGGGTTGATTTTGCTCTCAGTTTAGTTTTGACTTTCCCTTTCCGTGAAATCATTGTATTTTTGTCATGAAAAGCTTGAACAGAAGCTTGTGGAAATGTCAAAATCCCCAAATGGGAGACCTTCAGTATTCAAGGTGTTCCCAGGTCAGGGTAGGAGCTCTCCTTTCTCCTGGCCACCCCCAGCCCATCACAGCCACCCAAATAGGGCAGAAATAAACCCAAATCCACCTCTGGAGCCAGGGCAGAGGAGAAGGAATCACAGTCAGGTGCCTTTCCTCAATTTATTTCCTCACAGCATGATGTTTGCTGCCAAATCTTTGGGGTGCTGCTGGAATTCCCCATCCTGTGCTAAAAAAGCTTTATGGAAGCCATGAAAGCCAAGCCACATCTTCATTTCTCACCTCCGCTCTTAACAGCTTTTGTTCCTGGAAGGAAGGAAGTGTTTTATGTCCTGCAGCGAGGCAGATCCATCAGCAGACTAAGGAAAACAATTAAAGCAAGGTAACACGCAGGAATTAACCTTTGGGGGATAGACCCAGCCTCCTCCTCGGCCTATCTGCATCACAAGGTGGTGATTCATTTCTCCCTGCTGCTCATTACCATGCTCTAAAGATTGGAGAAAATTAGGAGGGAGCTTGAAAATCTCTGAGCTTCAAAAGGTTTGATTTCCTGGGCCCATTTTTTGTTCTGCTTTTCCACTGGCTGATTTCCCACACAGCTTTTCCCAGGCATTTGGGGATGTATTTGCCTCTTGTGCATCATCATGGTTTGGGAAAAAAAATGGGTTTCTTTCCAAAGTGACTTTTTTTGTGTCTCTCAGCCATGCCTGAATGATGCGTATTGCTTTAGGTGGAGGAGATGAGGGGTGAATGACCTGCGAGCTTGACTTCCCTCTCTCCATGGGGATATTACTCATGTGTCTCTTTCTCTCTTCTATCCCTGAGTGTTTTAGGAGGTTTGGTATTTTGGAGACTCCTTTCTTCCAGCAGCTGAGGTTAAAATTGGCTGAGATGAGAAAGGCACATGCCATAAGCTTTATTTCTGTGAAATCTGAAGATTTACAGGAGTTTGGGTGGATGGGTGCTGGGCCCAGGGGGAAAAAGACTCAAAAGTGGAAAGCAACAGGTCCAAGGCCTGCAGAGAGCAGAAGGAGAGGAGGGGGACCTCAAAATAAAGTGCTTTGTCAAAGCACAAAGAGCACAAGTGCAGCTTCTTCTGAGAGCCAAAGCAAATCCCCTGGACCTGGAGCCCTGCCCGGGGTCAGTTTAATGGATCCAGCCCAATCCCTCATCCCACACGGCTGAGGCCAAGGGGTCACGTGGAGTGTGAGTGTTTTCGGAACACATTAGGACTGGGATACGGGCCGGAGTCTCTTAAACAAGCAAAAGCCCCAGGAGAAAACTTCTCTCCACCACAATTAAAAGCAAGTTTGTGGCGGGTTTGGGGGTGCAGATGCATCTGATCCCTGGCCCCTCCTCTGCCCCTCGCCATGGGACACGGCACCTCCAAGAGCCAACAGTCTTGGACAAATGACGGCATAAAACCACATCCCTGGGCTAAAAAGGGGGGGAAAGGAAGACTGAGAGGGAACGAATTGGGGCTGCGGCAGGAGGGAAAACAAACCCCCACTGAGCTGTTATTCCGGCCCTGGTGGAAGCCCAAGATCATTCACGGGAGCCCTCAGAAGTTCATAAACACCTTTGTTTGTAGTTTCCACTTTGACTTTGTTCAGACTGGAGGGGACAAATGTGTTCCTGTCGCTGGCTGCTGATTCTGCTACTTCTCCAGAAAGAAATGGCTTCGCCTTTCTCCAGCGCGTGCCTCATAAAACAGGGATTAAGAGCATTTTTTCCAAACATCGTTTTTGTAATAGCGCAGCCCCAAACCCCTTCAATCAGCAAACTTGAGCACGGCTTGACAGCCTAAACTGCCATTCCTTAACCCACAGGACAAGAAGTGCCATTTGCACATGGCTGAGTGGCGAGCAGCAGAGATTCATGTCGGCTGCTAATTGCCTTTGGCTCCGAGCCACGGCACAAACGCTCCGGCACCCAGCGCATTCTTCCTCCTGATCCCATCTTGGGAAATGGCTTTGCCCGGATTTCAATGACTCAGGAGTGCATGGAGCCAGAATTCTTTCAGGAAGGTGGGCAAGGAAAGGACAGCTGGGGAGGAAAAGTTCTCCAGCAATGCCTCAGGAGGTGAGACAGGAGCTCCTGGGCACAAAGCTCCTGTTAAAGTCTCTAGATATTCCATTTTCCATGTCTTTCCATGTGTAGAAAAAGCACATGGAAGAACTTCTCTGGCCTTCCAAATCCTCTAGTGGAAGGTCCTTGCCCATGGCAGGGAGTGGAATGAGTTGGGCTTTAAGGCCCCTTCCAACCCAAACCATTCCATAATTCCATGAAATTCTACCCTAAACCATGTGTTCCGGTGCTGTTGGAGGTATCTGAATCTATCTGGGATGTCCACGCAGGACTGGAAGATAACGCAGAGGAATTACAGGGTCCCACCAAGTGACTTTCAGGAGCCCTGAGGTGGATGCTCCTTCAAACGACCCTGGCCATCTCTGGATGGTGGGCAGCTGGAACCACCCACCCGAGGCCCTTTTCTGCCTGCAGAATACCCCAGGTCCGCTCAGAGCTGGGCCAAGTTCCACCTCTGCCTCACTCCCAACCTCTGATCCCTCAAAACTCAGTCGGGATTGAAGGGATAACTCCACCAACCCTTGTCCACAGAGCACTGCAGAAAAAAATGACCAGTTCTGGGATCTGGGCCAGAATCCGCAGCAAATAATATGAACAAGGTTTGTGAATGTTCAGATTTAGCAAAAACCTGAGCAAGCCTCCTTGAAACTGAGGAGAGGTGGGACCTTAAGGGTCCTTCAGGGGAGAGAAAGGTGATGTTGGCAGTGGAGTGAAGGACGTGGCTGTCCAGGGAACCCAGGTGAGAGACCAAGGTGGGGGTGCAAGGAGATAATGAGCTGCTTCACTAAAGGCTCTGCCATCCTCAGTGGACAATCCCGGTATTTCATGCGCTTTTAAAATTCTACTAATAACTTTCAAAAGTTATTTGTAGAAATAAAATTCTACAAATGTAGAAATAATATTCTGCAAATAACTTTTGGGGTGCTTGGCATGAGTATTCCCAAAAAAACCCTGGCATTTCCAGAAGTCTGCACAATCTCCCCTAAGACCACATGACAGAAGTTACTGATAAATTTCATTAAATCCTGGGATGGTTTAAGTTGGAAGGGACCTTAAGGATCATCCAGTCCGCCCCTCCCACTTGTTGGATTTGTCATTCCTGAGGAAAGAATGATAGATTTTGATTTCCTGTGTCCTCCTGTTCTCATTGATGATGTTTTGTAATGAAATAGGACTGGCATGGAGTTTCTTTTAATGGCTTTAATTGAAATGATGGCAAGTCTTTCCAACTGAAGTGCGGGATGTGAAATAGGAGTCTACTCCCATATTTACACTCCTAACAACCCAAAATGTGGGATTTCATAGCAACAAGGAGCTTTCATGGAAACAGCCCAGCACTGACTGCAAATACTGATTTCAGTTGATTATGGGCTCTGTACCTTCAGGCAAAACAGCACATGCAGGCCCTAAAGCAGGAGCAGCGAGGATTTGGCAAGTTTAGTTACATCCATAGAGGATGCAACCAGCCAGGGATGCCACAAGGATAGTGCCAGACTTTCCAGCTGAGCGACGGGGAAAAATTCATGGGGAGAACTGAACGGTGTTTCCCTGGGGAGGACAAGTCAAGCTAAAGCTCCCTGTACTGAGCAGGCAGAGCTGCAGCTGCTCCACCAACCCTGGGGACCAGGCTTGGGTCAGAATTGCAGAATTTTAAAATTTCCATCAGGAATTGTAATGATAGGATAAGAAGAAATGGCTTCAAACTGAAAGAGAGCAGGGATGAAATTCTTCCCTGTGAGGGTGGTGAGGCCCTGGCACAGGATGCCCAGAGAGGTTGTGGTTGCCCCTGGATCCCTGGAAGTGTCCAAGGCCGGGTTGGACAGGGCTTGGAGCAACCTGGAACAGTGGAAGGTGTCCCTGCCCATGGCAGGGGGGTGGCACTGGATGAGCTTTAAGGTCCCTTGCAACCCAAAGCATTCTGTGATTCCATGATTCTCTGAAGCTCTGGAGATTTTCTGGGCTATGATGGGACAGCAGGAGCACTGTGTAGGGCTGCCAGGATTTGTGGTCACTCTTTTTCCAGAAATAACTGCAGAAGCTGGGCATTCCTTGTGGATTTGGGAATGCCACCACCTCCCTGCCCTCTGCAATGCTCCTCAGAGTCCCTGATGTCACAGAGCCCTGACCCGCTGCCTCCTCCAGTGCATTTGACAATTAAATGGGAAGGAGGAGCTGCTCCAGGAAGAACATGCTGCTGTTTTGGGGCCAGATCAGCACCTTTTAAGCTGTGTTAGATGAAAGATGATCCTCTTACCCTCACCACAAATTCGTTTGCACGTTGTCACTTCCAGCTCCATCCTGCACTTGCTCAGGGGGCTGAGGCAGGAAGAGCAGGTGCTCCTGCAGCCTGGAACCTGGCTGGGGCTTTCCTTGCAGTTCTGGGGGGGAAATGCAGTGGACAGAGAGAGGTGTGCAGCGGCATGGGGACCTCGGAGAAATGGGGGAATTAATGAGGAAAATTGTCAATCCCAGCTGAGAGAGGCTTCTCCACCTGGCAAAGGCTCCTACCAGGAGTATGTCAGTGATAATAAATCTTCTCTCCATTACCAGGGACAGCCTGAGAATATAACTGTCCTATATCTGAGTAGGTTTCCTCCCTGCTATGATAACTGGGACGAGATGAACAGAAGTTCAGAGTGATACCAGACTTAGAATTCAGTTAGTTTTGACTCCAAGTTTGTTTTCCTTCATGCCTTTTACTAATTAGCATTAAATCAAAACAGTTTGTTCACATCTTTAATGTGTTTCCCCTTATTTTCAAAGCAGGATGCATTTCTCTCTCTTCTGGATTAAAAGCTCTTTTAGGGAAAACATCTCCAAACATCTCATTTCTCTGCTTTTGTTTTCTACCTGTTAGGAATAAAAGCCCTTTCCTAATAAGCATGAGAGATTTGTGCATCAGGAACAGAGATTTGATTTGTGACTACCTGCTTGGAAATGCTCTTCCAAGGCATGTCAGATGTGTTCAAATCAGGGATCAAATGTATTCAAATCAGCTGTGAAAACTCTGTGTGCTGCTCCCAGCCCAGGACACCTGGATAAGGCTGATAAGGAAAGGACCAGATCTGCGGTGCTGTTCACTGACTCTTAAGGAAAGTGTTCCCTGAGGATTCGCTTCTGGCTGTGAAATACAGCCACAGTTTCACTGACCAGTTTTCTGCTCTCACCTCCTCACAGCAACCGGTAAGAAGCAGGAGCAGGGAGAGGTTCCTACTCCATGGATTTACCTCCTCTGCCACTGTCAGTGATGGAGAAGGACTGGGCTCAGTCCCGGAGTCATCCATAAACCACCCACAAGTCAGAGCAGCCCCTCAGGTGTTCACAGGTGCATCCACAAACTCTGGAGTCTTGGGGACATGAAACAAATACTTTTCTATTCCAGGGAAACCAAACAAATGGGAAAATCTCTGGCTTTTTCTGTGGCGACAGAGGCAAGTGTGGCTGGTGGTGGAAGCACAGCTGTCTCTCCAGCGGTGGGATAATCATCCCTACTGCAGATTCCTGCTCTGCCATGCTCCTCTGTGGCTGCAGGCACGCGAGGAGGGACTGGAGCAGCATTTTTATCCTCACAGAGGGGACTGCAGCTGATGATTTCAGTGGCAGCACGAGCCCCTTGCAGCATCACAGCCGGGTTTGGTCTTCCTCCTGAAGCTCCCGTGACCTGGAGCTGCTTTGGCTTAGTCTCCACAGGCTGGGAAGGAAGTCACATTTAAATCTGCCTCAGGAGGGGACCTGGGAGAGTCGATTTCCTCATGGAGATGAACCAGGATGTGTTCATAATGCAGCCTGTGATCCCTCAGATCCGTCAGCCTGCAGAAGACAGCAAACAATTCCACTGCCAGCTGGCAGAGCATTCCCAGAGGGAAAGCAGCCTCTCTCCTAATCCTACCTGAAGCAGGAAGGCTGAGCTTGATCTGTGTGCACAGACACAATGCTGGACTGGCTCAGATGAAGAAAAGTACGTTCAGACCATTGTGAGACAGACGGTCAGACGCAAATCCCTGCCCATTCCTGTCTCAGGGCTGGAATCCCCAGTCCAAGCAGCCTGTGGGGTCTGGAGGTAGAGGACAAACCCACCTTCTCACAGCCTTTCCTCGTGTGCTCCCCAACCCTCCAGCTGTGGTCGCATTTCCTCCAGAGCTTAGCAAGGAGTCTCCTACACCCACACCTGAGTTATCATGGAAAGTGCTGCTGGTGGAAACCAGGGAATGCTGTTCCAGCACAAGAAGAAGGTTGCAAGGAATGCAAGGCCATGGAGAGGTTTAAAACAACCTCCAGCCTGGGCTGCAAGAGCAGCTCCCACCTCTCTGGGGCTTTCAGGGGCCTCAGCTCCTTCAGTCCAACTGAGCACTGAGACCACGTGCAGGAAGATCCTCAGAGTTTATGGATTGGAAAAGTCTGGGCAGAAGTTTTCCGGCGGTGTCAAAAGCCACGTCTGTGACTCCCTGCCAGCTTTCAAATCCCCATTCTGAGCGCTGGAGGTCTGAGTTTCTCAAAGAAACCATTGTCAGGATTTGTTTAAAATGAATGAAACGGTATTTTTTTTCCTAATCTTGTTTATATTGATCCCTCCTATGAAATCAAGGAACATGTAATCAGCTTTTCTATATATCACAGGCTGCTAAAGGTCACCCAGATATCTACATCAAGCCAAAATATGAATGATGGCAAATATTTCCACCCTAAACACCGAGTATATCTGTTACAGCCAAGGACAGAAGAGAGAAGGATGTTATCAACATATATTTTAATTTATGGCAAGGAGGAGAAAAGCCCTGAACAAGCACCATGTGCCTGCCTAATTTAATGAATGCCACTTTTCACCTGGAGCTGAGTTGGCTTCCTTAAGCTTCAGGTCATGGAGGGATTTTCCAGGCCTGGATGCTTTGGGAGCAGATTTGTTGTACCTGTTCCCTACTTCTTGTTGGTCTTGAAGCAGCGATGATCCAAACCTGGTACAACAGCCAGGAGATGCTCCTTGACCCTGCCCAAGCACACCAAGGACTGCACATGATTTTGGGAGGTGAGGAGTTGTGAGGAGGAGCTGGAGCACACCAAGAGTCAGCCTTGATGTCTCCACTCCGTGACTTCCAGGTCTCAGGCTACAGATCCCAGCTCTGCCTGTGGAGAGGGGGTGAGGAATGGTCTGGTTCACTTTCAGGATTGTGCACAGCCCTGTTTGCTTCTTACCCAGGAGCTCCTTGGCAAAGTCTGCTGTGTTGGAGTTGGACCCCTTGGTTCCCTGAGTCTTCTTGGGAATGACTCAGAGCTGGAATGTGTCTGTCGTCACCACCAGGATTCACCTTCCAGTCTGGACACGAAGGGTTAAATTCCAAATGGTGACAGCTCCTAATCCAGGGAGCTCATGAAAGCTGAGGAAGCCCGGACAATTTATGATTTCGTTCTAGAGGAGGATGAGATGCTGAAGCTGGCAAAGCTGACAAGTGAGGTCTCCTCTGCCTCTCGGCTGGGATTCCAAAAGCAGGAGGGACCTCTCAGGCCGTGAATGCTGGGCTCCACTTCTCCCCACCCTGCCCAGATGTGATGGAATAGGGCCATGTGCCAGATATGCTTTCACTCTAAGTGCTGAACTGTTCACTAAGAAAACTAGGAAGTACCAGTCTGGGCAGCCAGAGTTTCTGGATAGTCCTTGGAATGGCTTTTCCTTCCAGGTTGGAGTTATGTCCATCTCCTTGGGACAGGGAAGGACCACTGATTCCTGCCAACCTTCAAAATTGCCTTGCAAAGAAGAACAAACTCTTGGATGGCCGAGGTAGATCGGGGGTTTGTTTTTCCAGATCCTTTCCCCTTTGTTTGTAATGCCCACTGACATTCCAGAGGCTGCAGGGCTGAGTATTTAATATGAGAAAACGCTTCTTGGGGAAAATGACCCATGGAACACTCCCAGAGCTCTGGGACACAACAGCAGAAGAGGCAAAGATTACTAAACAGGCAAAAATTCCATCCAGGTATGGCTCCAGCTCTCAGCAGGTGGTGGGAATAAAAGATGATGAAGGCAGAGATAAATGTGGTGTCTCCTGATGCTGGGAGATGAAAGCACACTGGAGTCAGGCGTTTGTGTCTGTCTGTTCTCCAGGAACTCTTGGAAAGAGGGTTCTGCTTTGTGTTTTGTTGGAATAGAAGCCAGACTGCATAAAAAAGATCATTAGGGGCTGTGTTGTTTTTATTATCGGTGATTTTT
Organism: Callaeas wilsoni; assembly: GCA_013398955.1. NCBI lineage: Eukaryota > Metazoa > Chordata > Aves > Passeriformes > Callaeidae > Callaeas > Callaeas wilsoni. Next base: position 35,323 of record VWPU01002923.1, read on the forward strand.
TTTTTTGGTTCATGCTAATGGATCCCAGACCATCCCAACCCAAAGCTAGCTGGGGGGAGAGCTGGAGGGATCCCTCCCTCCGCCAAGCCGGAGCTGCTGAGCATCTAATCACAACCAGGAGATGGGAACCAAGCCCAGAGCTCTTCAATGGCCACTTCCCAGGGAGAAAGAAGGATTGGAAAGCATCCCAAAGTGTCCAAAGGCAGCTTGGATCCAGCTGTTTCAAACAAGGCTCAGAGGTGAGCACACCTGAACACCCCTGTGAGACCACTGGGGCCCTTCCCATCCCATACCTGGAATAAGAAGCAGGAAAACTGGAGCAGAGCAAGGCCTGTGCACAGCTTTCTACAGGAACCTGAGCTACAAATCCATCTGTATCCCTGGATAATCCTTTCTTCCTGTGCAAGAACAAGAGAATCAGAAAGGACACGAGCAGAGAGTGGTTCAGGCAAACAGGAGGAGATGGGTTTCATCCATTCCCTGGATGCTGTTCCTGCCAAAGGATATGGTGGCTGTCGAGAGTCCACTTGGATCAGGGAGGAAAAATCCATGAATACAGAAACTAGGGCCTCCAGTTGCTCCACCTCTGGTTTAGGTTGGATTTTAGGGAAAATTCCTTCACTAAAAGGGTGGTCAGACTCTGGAACAGCTGCCCAAGGCTCTGGGGGAGTCATGTCCATGGAGGGATTTAAAAGATGCGGATGTGGCACTTGGGGACATGGGTCAGTGGTGGCCTTGGAAGTGCTGCAGGAATGGTTGGACTCGATCTAAGAGGGCTTTTCCAACCTTAATGGTTCCATGACTCTACACATAGACAACAAAACCCTTGAGCTGGAGTTTGTGGGGAATGTTACCTGGCTCCGAACTCAATCCACTCTGGAATAGATCCTTCACTCAAACATCTCTAACCTGCCAAGGCCTACAGTGGTGATGATGCTGGTACAGCCTTCCTCCCTCTCCCTGCTTCGTTCTGGTCCTCCCCAAATCCACTAAAACTGCTGTAAAAGCAGGTTGGATCTCCTTCTTTACTAATCCTTATCCTCACAGCTGGGAAAGTCCTGCTGTCCAGTGCGTTACACCTTGTCCAGTGAATGCAAGCAGACCTAGCCCCTTATTTTCAGTACACGGCCAGAATATTTCTGCCAAGCAGAATTCCTTCCAGAATTCCTCACTGGGACCTGATGCCAGCCGGTCAGGAAGACAAAACAAATCTTGTCTCATTAATATGGAGCAGGGAGGAGGGAGCGTGGGGAGCATCAGGGATTCATTGAGTGCTCCAAACGGCGCTCACGGCTCAGCACACCAGAACTGCAAATATCGATGGTTCCAGCAGGCTGGAGGCGATACTTGGGGAGAAATGGACACTTTGGAAAGGCAAACTCTCTGCGAGTGAGAACCTCTGTCTCAGAGCTCATTCCGAGCTTGGCACCAAAGAGAGGGAAACGCCTGGGGCACGCACAAGGATTCCTGAAATGTTCCATTTATCCCGTTTTGGACTGGTGGCTGCTGGCCATGTTTATGGGCAGTGCATTAACCCCTGAGTGAAACGATTGGCATCAGCAACTTCCCAGTGCCCTTCCCACTCCGCTAAATCCAGCAGCAGAGAACGGGATGTTTCCAGCACATGGCTAATGTGGGATTGCAGCGGGAGCCCCGTCACAAATGGAGAGAACCGTGCAAGAGGCAGTGTGAATTCATTAGGAATCCGTGCGGCTCCAATCGAGAATATCTAAGCAGTGACCTTCATACAAAATGTATCGTGCAACGCTCTCTATTAAAATAGTCATAAACACAGTCAGCAGTAAACAAAACAATCCAAATGTGCCCGGAAAATAAATGCAGCCAGGGGACGGTGGATGGAGCAGGGATTAAATTTCCATTTAGGTATTACAGGCCATGAAGGGTTTTTTCTGCCTTTTCTCTTTTCAAGCAGTGTTTCCAAAATCAATAGCGGGGGGAGGGAAATGGGGTGATTGGGAACATGGGGAGTAATTGCTCCAGTTTGTCACCGCTCGTGTTCCACGTTGGAGCCTCCATGAGGGGAGGAGGCTGCTGAAGCAGGCCCCAGTCAATCTTTGTCCAGAGCACAGGGAAAATCCTGCAGTTCTGTGGCCTTTTTGATCCCATGCTTGCCCTCTGCCAACATCTGTCCTTCCTATTGGGATGAGACCAATGGATTCAGGATCAAACCACCGTGATGCCAGATGACACAGGAACACACAGAGCACGGCAAAGCCAGACCGGGATCTGCGGGATGGCAAAACAGAGCTACAGAGAGACTTCCAGAAGGAGGGATGAGGCTGTGCCAGACTCTGAGCTCCTTCCAGGGGCTGTGGCAGTATTGAAGCTGAAGGAAAAGGCTCCTTTTGTCTCTCTGAGATGCTACAAATGAAGTCCTGCTGTAATTTTCAGTCCCATGCTGGCAGGAAAGGTGATGCCCCAGAGAAGCCGAAGTTCCTTCGTGCATCAGGTGGAGAAAACAAAGGCCAATGTCTTCTGGGAGTCCCAGGCTCGTGGCCACTCTCTGCTGGATACATCCAGCTAAAATCCCTAAAAATGGAGAGATGGGAGTGTTGAGCAGGAGCAGGGGAGGTCATGGCTGCCCAGTGAGGATCGTCATTCCCAAAGGGTGACCAATGAGCTTGGGAGTCTTCATAGAATCCCAGGATGGTTTGGGTTGGAAAGGACCTTAAAGCACATCCAGTCCTACCTCCTGCCATGAGCAGGGACACCTTCCACTAGCCCAGGGTGCTCTAAGCTCTGTCTAACCCGGCCTTGGACACTTCCAGGGATCCAGGGGCAGCCACAGCTTCTCTGGGCAACCTGTGCCAGGGCCTCAGCACCCTCACAGGAAGGAATTCCTTCCTAATAACCCATCTAACCCTGCCCTCTGGCAGCAGAAAGCCNCTGGCAGCAGCACTCGCCCTTGTCCAGTCACTCCATCTCTTGGAAATATTCTCTCTCCATGTTTCTTGTTGGCTCCTTCAGGTACTGGAAGGCCACAATTATGTCACCTGGAGCTTCCCTTCTCCACACTGAACTGAATCCCAGTTCTCCCAGCCTTTCCTCATTATCTTGTAAGAGTCTCCTTCCCTGTCAGTAATCCCCACATGGTTTCACCAGTGCCCACCTTGCTTTGTTGTACTTAGAGGCCATTCCAGCTTGGGGTTTTCCCCCATTTTCCACAAGTTTCTTCAAAATCTTCAGGTTTTCCTTTCAGACTTGTTGCAGTTTCTGCAGGAGCAGACTTAGAGCATCTCACCTGCTGCAATCCCTGCTTTTCTCTTCCATGCCCTCAGGCCCTGCCTTTGCTCTTCCATTGGATGATATTCCCACCATCCCTTGCCAGGAGACTGCAAAACCACAGGAAGGATCTCAGGAGTCAAGATGGAGACAATTCCCACTGTCTGACTCCCCTCTCCTGCCCTCATCCCACCAGCCTGAGTGCCCCAACACGTTCATCCTGCACCCAGCTCCATTCTGTTCTCGCAGCTCCGCTCTGCCTCCATCCCAGCCTCCAGCACAATCCCTACGAACACATTCATTTTCAGTCTGGGCCTTCCTGGATTAGCTGCAATCTTTAGCTACATAAGGGAAGAACAAGGAAGAGCAGAGGCTCCAGGGACAGCCTTTTGTTGGAGGTTTTAATATATCTTGCCAGTTCCATTGAAGTTTAAATTTCTCAATTTTCATTTTCTCCTGACATTTCCCAACTTTCATGCCACATCTTTTTTGGATGACCAGCCTCTTTTCCATCTTTTCTGCTCCTTTCTCCTTTTGGGAAGGTTCCCGTCTGGCTGCTAATATATGTTTAGTCACCCTGCCATAGTTGGAATTTTTTGCAACATACTTTCCCTGTTACTTATCAGCCAACTTCCAGACTGCCTCCTTAACTTTCAGGCCCCCAAATTTTCTGGCAAGCTTCTACTAGATTTCCTGGATTTGCCGTTGTGATTTGAGAGAGATACACATTTAATACTCTGCTTCCAAATGACCTCCTAATGGTTTGTCACCAGTTATTCCCTGTGACCACCTCAGCAGCTGTAACAAGCTCACCAAGTTTTAGGATTCTAAGGTGACAATGAATTTGTTGGATTGGATCTCATCTGAAGAAATCTCATCCCATCCATAGTGTGATTGTTTTCCTGATCTCCCCTTTCCTGCGTGTGCCAGGAGATCCTGGGCTCCACGTCTGGCTGCATTCCCAACACTCCCAACTTCTGTGGTTCAAACCAGTGTCCAACCCGTTCCCACTGGAAATCCTCCCCCCTCCCTTCCCTCTTCTCTGTTCCTCACCTGCTGCCATTGTGTGCCCTCATAATTGATAAAAATATTCATCGTATGATCTCATCTGCGGGTTTTTCCCTTCTTTTCCAGGGAATGAGGCAGGTTTGACATTTGCTTCCAGAGCCTTTCCAGTGCTCCCACAGCACTGAAATCATTCACCCTAAAAACCACTTCTTTAAGTGAGCATTATCAACGAGCTGCCATCGATGCCTCCCTCCTGATTAGCACTAATGAATCTAATAGGCTGCTGTTATCAGTATCCCTGCACATCATATGGTTTATTGATGGACTTGGGTGCCTATTTGCTCTAATGAAAACTATGGAATTGCAGATCCATCATGCCTAAGTGGTGATGGAACCCAGAGCCGGCTGTAATTGTTGATTCCTTCTCTGAGAAGGGGATTTGAGAAGCTCTAACTGCAAAAAGCCATTGAGTTAATTTTTTTCTCCTAATAAATAACCCGCTTTCCCATAAAGGCGGAAAATTCACACTGATAAAGGAAAATGAATTTTCATGTAGGGCATAATTAGTTTGTGGGACTTGTCACCACGGAAAGTTGTTCAGCCCAAGAATGGCAATGATGGAAAAAGCTCAGGGATTAACTGGATACTCAGAAGGCCACAGTTGCAGCTCTGGCTGGAAAGGGTTGGGAAGGGATACAGAGCTGCGTATCCCAGGTTTGCTCCGTCCTCCCACAGATCACAACGAGTCTTCAGGTGGGGCAGGAAAGACAGAAAGTCTTGTACCACTTTTTAAAGTATCCAAGGAGAAACAAGGTCAACAACCCGCTGAGCATCTGCCCTGCCCATGCTCAGAGACCCCCACTTCTGTCCTTTCATAGAGCTCCAGGATGGTTTGGGTGGGAAGGGACCTTAAGGTTCATCCAGTCCCACCCCCTGCCATGGACAGGGACACCTTCCATTATCCCAGGTTGCTCCAAGCCCTGTCCAACCTGCCCTTGGACACTTCCAGAGATGGAGCAGCCACAGCTTCTCTGAGCAACCTCTGCCAGGGTCTGCCCACCCTCACAGGGAACAATTCCTCCCCAATATCCCACCTAATCCTGCACTGTGGCAGTGGGAAGCTATTTCTGCTTCTTAATTCTTAATAATTTAAGCTGTCACATTTCCCTGTTTATAATGAAATAACTTCCTTCAATTCCTTATACATTAAAATGAGTTGTTAATAATCCTTATCTGTGATGTGAACTCAGCATTCAATATTAGAATAAATGCAATAAACAACTGACATGCTTCAGGAAATTGGGCAGTTTCAGCTGAATATTTTTAATCTAAAGAAAACCTTGGCGTCTTTGTAAAATCTGAATTTTTCCACAAGTTTTGTAAAAATCAGAACCATTTCTCACTTTGTTTCCCACCAAAATTTGGGTGCTGAGGGTTTTAAAGAAGAGGGTGATTGTAAAGGCTAAATTATATTGGATCAAAATGTGTTTCCAGGTGGGACAGGGGGCTCAGGGGTCACTGTTGGTCACACTCATGGTCAGCACAGGAGTGGGGGATTCAGGCGATGCCTTGACCTGTGTCCATCAGGAAATCCAAACCCTCTCAGGCTGTCCAAGCAGACTCCTGGCTGGGTGCCCACCAGCACCCAGTTTTGAAGACACCCATGGCTCTGGGGACAGATTTTTCCTGCAAACAGTCAGAAATTCCCTGGACAAACCAACCCGTGGCTGTCATTCCAGAGGGAGACAGTGAACAGTCTGCAGGGACAAAGCCTTCATCCCACCTTCTGCTGGCTTTTCCTCTGATTCCAGGTACGACACAGGCCCTGCTCAGCCCTGGCCCGCCCTGGGGGACGCCAGGCCAAGCCAGCTGTGCCACATCTGGCGGGTGTCACGGCTGCACGGAGTAACCCTGACATCTAGTGGCTTCCAGAGCCCGGGCCCTGGCCATCCCGAGCTGGGTGGAGCAGGGATGAGCAGGAGGCACCACAGGCTGCCCAAAGGCCCCTTCCCACGGATGCAGCCAACGGCTTTTCCACAGGGCAGAAGAAGGTGCGGACAACCAGCACCGCTCCGAGGGATGTTGTTAATAAAGTCATTTATGTCACTAATGAATTATTTGGGCCCTGTTGTTTTTTTCACCAGGCTGTTGGGTTTTGGTAGCCCCAAAGCTGAGCTTGCCCTGGGAACCTTGCCCAAGGGAAGCTCTTCCATGGCCTCCTTGGGAAAACAAAGCGTGGGACAATAGATTTCACCAGACAAAGGCCTGTGCAGCCTGCTGTGTGCTGGAAACACTCCAGAGATGCTCCAGGAGCAGGCAACAGGAGGTGCCAAGGACAGGGAGTTTTCAGTGTGACCTCTTCCCATATTAATGCTTAAAATTCCATTTTAACTGAGAACAGAGGCCCCAACTTCCCACTCCTGCTGCCAAGGTGGCTTTTGGAGGAGTGATGATATAACAAAGCCTTCTCCGAGCAGGAACACCCTCTGCCTCCTCTCCAAGGGAATGATTTTGGGAGATAGGGGAGATCTGGCTGCCCTCTTGCAGCTGATCAGCAAGACAATGCCCCAGTTCACTCAGCTTCTGGTGTCCCTGTCCCCTGGCCGTGCCACCAGCTGGGTGTCCAAACCCTGCTGCCACGCCCGCCAGACCCTGACTGGGTCCCCTGGTGCAGCCGGACATCCTCTCCAACCCACCCTAGGCAACAAAATATCCCAAGGGGGAAAGCTCCCAGGAGCAGAGACCGTGAAGGTGATGGGAAATAGGGAGAGGTTTCACTGCACCACTTCCAGCGATCACAGCAACATTCCCTGGCAAATTGAAATGCAAATCCTTCCACATCCATGGGGTGAAGGAATTCCACAAAAGTAGCTTGGGAAGCTGCAAAAATCAGGGAAGAGTCATCCCAGAGAGATTCCCAAGGGCTGCTGTTCCTGTCCCCGGGGCTGGCACTGCAGGCAGGCCCAGGGGGAGCTCAGGCGTGCCAGGCACGATTTTGGCACCGTTTTTCCCTGCTGACTCCAGATTTCCCAGCGATGTGGGAAAGCCATGATCCCCACATTTCTGGGCCCTTCCAGCTGTTGGTGGCTCAGCACTGCCCGCTCTGGGAGCCCTGGGTTTGGCACTGATCCCATTCCACCATCTGGGCAGGGCTGCTCTGGAATTCCCAGATCCCAAGCTTTGTGCCCAGGAGGTCCAGCACGGAGCCGGTGGAGGTGAGGCAGGTCTGGGATGGGGTGAGGTGGAGCAGAGCCCCCCATGTGCACTGTAACATCCCTGTGCTCATGGTGTTCATCCATAACCCCTCTCGGACATCCCAGGAATCCTGGATCACGCCTCCTTCTCCTGCTGCAGCCATTGGGAGAACAGGCACCAGCCATGGGATGGACAAACTCCTGCCACTCAGTTCCCTCCAGCTGTGGCTTCCACCAGCAGTTTTGGGACCTCCAGACCTCGTGGGTGCATGAAATCCTGCTCAGACAGACACCCCTGGCAGCGTTCCTGTGGCGCTGGTGCTCCTGCTGTGCTGAGGACAGTGGAACTCAGCAGAAAAGGTAAATCCTGGTGCTTTGCCACAGGGAAAAGCTCCCCAGGGGAAAGCAGGAAGGAATTTGCCTGTTGTCACAGAATCCCAGGATGGTTTGCCTTGGAAGGGACCTTAATGCCACCTCATTCCACCAGAGGGACACCTTCCACCAGCCCAGGTGGCTCCAAGCGCATTTGGAGACTGTGAGGATGGGAACGAGGAATTACTCCAAGCTCTGCCACAGGACACAGTGGCCAGGGATGTAAAAGCTCTGCCTGGTCCCTGCTGTCCCCTCCAAGGTCCCCAGGGAGGGTTCCCATAGAGGATCCCCATCTCCCCACTCAACCCAGCCATTCGCCCTCTCCTCCTGCCACCTCCCTTCCCTGGACAGAAGATCCCATAATTTTCCATTCCCTTCCAGCTGTGTTTACAGTCACAGGATTCCTTCCTCCTCCTGAAAGTCACTCCCAGGGTGAAATTTGAGGTTGTAAATTATTAAAATGTTATCAAGAGCGTGCAGACTTGCCCATTTTTTTTCCTGGTGGTGAAGAAGCTGATGTATAATTCAATTTTTCCCCCACACTTTCTTCAGTAATACTTAAAAACTTTCCATGCACACACACACACACACACACACGGAGGCAGATCCAAACCTTATTTCCATTTATTTCAAAGTCTCTTTGGGCCAGAGGCTTTATCTTCTCTCTTTCTGCTCAGTGCTGCGAAAAGTTTGGGTGTTGTCATTATATGAATAATATATAATAATAATAAATTCAGCATTCTTCCTTTCGGGATGTTTCTTCATAAGAAATGATTTTAAATGCTTTTTCTGAGGGAGAAGAAGCAGGTGAGAGCACATATATGGCACACAATTATTACTGTTCTCTATTAGACAGAGCAAAGCCAGCTTCAATTTAGAGTTTCCTGACAGAATCTCCTTAAATAAAAACACAACCCTGCTTATTATTTACTAGATTTTAATTCCCGGGGCTGAAACTTCCTTGGCTGGTGTCTAAGAGGGTTCAGCTTTCCTTAAAACGGGAAGGAAGCAAACTCTTCTTTTTCCAAACTCCTCTTTTTTTCCTCTCACATTTAAGCAATTTTAGAACCTTGAGGGATTTTGTGCTCCCAGGGGGAAAAAAAAAAGCCTTGGCTGTTTGACAGAGCACCTGAGGTCAACGGCGGCCTCTTGGAAATGCATCCAAACTGAGTCCCAGCCAAGAGCTCCTGGAAAAGCCGGGTTGCACTACCCCTGTAGCTCTTTGTCGGTGACTGGAAGCTGAAACCTCCAAATCTGGGCTCTACCCAAGGGGGGAAATGCAGTGAGGGAATGGGAAGGAGGAGAGAGGGCAGAGGGATGAGGGCTGGAAATGATGCGGAGGAGGATATGGGATGAGGTTCAAAGCCGCATCCAGCCTGGCCTTGGACACTCCCAGGGATGGGGCAGCCACAGCTTCTCTGGGCACCCTGTGCCAGGGCCTCAGCACCCTCACAGCCAAGAATTCCTTCCCATTATCCCATCTAAACCTTCTCTCCTCCAGCTTAAAGCCATCCCCTGTCACTCCACCCATTATCCAAAGTCCCTCTCCAGCTCTCCTGGAGCCCCTTTAGGCACTGGCAGGGGCTCTGAGGTCTCCCTGGCTCCTTCTCTTCTCCAGGTGAACACCCCCAGCTCTCCCAGCCTGGCTCCAGAGGGGCTCCCGCCCTTGGACCATCTCTGTGGCCTTCTCTGGATTTGCTCCAGCAGCTCCATGTCCTTCTGCTGTCGGCCCCAGGGCTGGAGGCAGCTCTGCAGGTGGGGCCCAACCAGAGCAGAGCAGAGCAGAGGGGGAGAATCGCTTTCCTCCACCATTGTCACTTCTTTATAATAATACATAAATAATGTATAAAATACACAATATATGTAACGTGTATCCTACATAACATCCAACCTCCTTCAGCGTGAGGTGGGAGAAGCTCTTCTGAGGGGACTCACGCTGCCCATTCCAGGAGTCCTTCCTACACCAGTGATTTCTGCCCCCAAATTCCTTTTGGTCCTGGCAGGGATCTTGAGCTGGAAGATGGGTAGTAACGCGCAGTGATATCTCCCCTGATCCAGTGCTCCCCACAAAGCTGCTCCAATCCACTCTCTGCAGGTGAGGAAGAGGCTTTTCTCACCCTTGTTCAGCTTTTCCTGTGCTCCAGGACCTGGAGCTGCACCTCTTCCAAGCGTTTTGGTGGCACACCTTCCCAGAGCTGTCACATGGGCTGGCACGTCCCGCTCCAGGAGCCCAAGCAGCATCCTGGAGGGAAGCTGGGGCATTAGCAGAAGCATTCCCGTTACACATCTGGCAAGTCTGGCACTTTGGGAACATAGAGGAGATCCTAATGTGTGAACATGACCCGGGAACACAGTTCAGAGTGAAATGTAGCCTGGTAAAGGCTCTCCTGAGTTGGGTTTAAGAGCTCAAAAACTGCCAGAGAGCTCCCAGCAAACCTGGGCTCTCCATCCACAAGCAGCACTGCAATGCCAGAGGTAGGAAAAACTCGGGAGAGGATGATAAATGGGGCTGAGAATAACAGGGAGTGAGCTGTACAGAGATTTTTGAGCAAAGAGCACCCGGGGCATAGCTGGGGAGGGACAGCTCTGAGCTTACCCTGACATTTGTGTCCCTTGTCCACATTTCCAACAAAAATCTGACTCCTCCTCCAGAGGGAACTTGTACCAGAATGGATGGGGAGAGGAGGTTGTCAGCTGTCTCCAGCAGCAATGGGCACCACCATTAGAGAAGGATTATTTTTGAAGGATTATTTTCTCTCGTCTTAATGGAAACCAATCCATCGAGGTGCTTCTCACCTTGCTGAAATAACAAAGAGGCTTTTTAATGCATCCCCCAGCCTGGTTCTGCCTTTCCCATCTCTCCTTAATGAATCTTCCAATATATGATGGGAACTGCAGACACAGATCAGCAGCAGGCTGGGATTGCAAATCCATATTCCTTTTGACCCAAACAGGTTCCCCCTCCTCGGAACACACTGTTCTTCTCCCAGGTGGACGTGCAAGGAGAAGGAGACAAATAACATGGATCATGGAAAGGTTTGGGTTGGAAGGAACCTTAAAAATCCTTGAGTTCCAACCCTTGCATTGATGCCAATCATTAATTTCATTAATTGCCTTCCTGTTTATGGAACACAAACTTGGACGCAGACTCCATCTAAGAATTTAATTACGAGCAGAAACCACTTTTCTCTGCTGAACTTGGAAATTTAAAGTCATCTTTCATGCAAAGAAAGTAAACGCCTTTCAATCACGACAAATTTTTGTGAGGTTTTTAAACTATTTGTCTTTTTTCCCCACTCACTTGCTGCCTTTCTATTCATTCTTGGAAGTGAGAAAAGAAATAATTAACCAGAACAAGAGAGGCACCACAAGCACTGAAGTCGTTCAGTTTAGAGAGGAGAATAAGAAGTGATTTGATTGTGAGGGATCATGAGCAGTAATAAGAATTTACAGTTATTTCCTAGAAGCAATTGGGATGGAGTGTGGTCCTCTGTTAAAGCACAGCTAAGTTAATATTTTTAACTCAGAGCCTGGTGCTGGAATGGCAGAGGAAGCAGGAACTTGACTAAAACCCAGTGCAAGGTCTGCTGTGTCCTCTCAGCTCTGAATTGAGTCATTTCTCCTCGAGGTGCGAAGCTGCTGTGCCGAGACCTGTCCTTCTGTTTGCTCTTAGGAAAAAAATGCTGATTTATGGCCGTGGACTTGCCTCGGAGTCGTTTTCCCTGATATCTGCTTCCCAGATAAGTGGATAAATGGGATAAATGGGAGTTGCTCCTTGCGTGCAGAGAACCCTGTCAGTAAATATGCATTATTGCTGGGATTAGCCCGAGGAATGAGAGACATTGCTCATGCTTTGCTCGCTGCACACTTCCCCTAATTCACTCCTAAAAGCCCATCTGTTTAAATGAGCTCGTGATGCCCGATAATCGATAGTTCCCACTCCCAGCTGCTGGCAGCTGTGCCGGGAGAATGCCGGGATGTGCCGGGAGCAGCGGGACTAGGAGAACCCCCACCTCGGCCAGGCACACCAGGGACTGCCCTGGGAAAGCAGGAGAGACCCTAAAACCAGTTTCTTGGCTAAATTGCCGCTTAGATGGGGCTTGACCCCAAAATCTGACCCCAGATCACTGCCTGGCCACTCTGCACTTCTCCAGCTTCCCCTCCAGGGAAGGCCAAGAGAGATTCCTTACCATCCTGAGGCTTTTAGGGATGGGATTTGAGACCCCCAAGCCTCTGCACGAGGGAGAACCTGGCACCCCCCAGTTCCCATGGCCGGGTATGGCCCCAAACCCCCAGCAGCCAGGCAGTGCAGAGAGGGTCTGGGGGCAGCAGCCCAAAACGCAGCTCCGGAGGCATCACACGGACGTGGCCGGGACCTGGGGGCTCCAGGGAGCACAGACAGCCCCGTCCCCACTCACCGGGAGCACAGCGGTGCCTCGGGCGGCCGTCCAGGCTGCAGGGCCATGCTTCCCCGGCTNATCCCTGGCTGCAAGGCCATCCTTCCCTGGGCTGCAGGGCCATGCTTCCCCACTGTAGGGCCATGATTCCCCGGCTGCAGGGCCTTGCTTCCCCGGCTGCAGGGCCATGCTACCCCGGCTGCCAGGCCATCGCTCCTGGCCTGCAAGGCCATGCGTCCCGGGCTGCAGGGGGATTCCTCCCCAGGCTGCAGGGCCGTGCTTCCCCGGCTGCAGGGCCGTGCTTCCCCGGCTGCAGGGCCATGCTACCCCGGCTGCCAGGCCATGGTTCCTGGCCTGCAAGGCCATGCTTCCCAGGCTGCAGGGCCGTGCTTCCCTGGCTGCAGGGCCATGCTTCCCCGGCTGTAGTGCCATGCTACCCCGGCTGCCAGGCGATCGGTAGTGGGCCGCGTGGGGAAGGTGCGTAGGTCTCGGGGGGCGCCGTATCCTGGCTACAAGGCCATTCTTCCCCGGCTGCAGGGCCGTGCTTCCCGCCTGCACGGCGATGCTTCCCCTGGCTGCAGGGCCGTGCTTCCCCCGCTGCAGAGCCATTCTTCCCCCAGCCTGCACGGCGATGCTTCCCTGGCTGCAGGGCCATGCTTTCCCCGGCTGCAGGGCTATCCTTCCCAGACTGCAGGGCCATGCTTTCCCTGGCTGCAGGGCGATTTTTCCCCAGCTGCAGGGCCATGCTTCCCCGGCTGCAGGGCCGTGCTTCCCCGGCTGCAGGGCCATGCTTTCCCCGGCTGCAGGGCTATCCTTCCCAGACTACAGGGCCATGCTTCCCAGACTGCAGGGCCGTGCTTCCCCGGGCTGCAGGGCCGTGCTTCCCTGGCTGCAGGGCTCCGCTTCCCCAGCCTGCAGGGCCGTGCTTCCCCAGCTGCAGGGCCATGCTTCTCCAGGATAAATGGGATAAATTGCCTACAGGGCGATTCTTCCTCAGCTCCAGGGCTGTGCTTCCCCGGCTGCAGGGCCATGGTTCTCTGGCTGCAGGGCCATGGTTTCCTGGCTGCAGGGCCATGCTTCTCCGGGATAAATGGGATAAATTGCCTGCAGGGCGATTCTTCCTTGGCTCCAGGGCCATGCTTCCCCGGCTGCTGGGGGAGCTGTGCTCTGGTGGAGCCCGTGCCCACCTCCGGCTCGGCAGGAGCTGCTGGCCCAACCTGACAGAGACCCTTCAAAGATCCACGTTCCTTAATTGCCAGAGCATCTGCCTCGCGCCAGCAAGCAGGAGGGGATGGGATTTGTTTCACAGCCTTTCAGGCCACAGTTTGGAACGTTTCGGTGCAGACAGGGAAGCTGCTGCTCCAGCTCCAGAGCAGCTCCGCACCNGTGCTTCCCCAGCTGCAGGGCCATGCTTCTCCAGGATAAATGGGATAAATTGCCTACAGGGCGATTCTTCCTCAGCTCCAGGGCTGTGCTTCCCCGGCTGCAGGGCCATGCTTCTCCGGGATAAATGGGATAAATTGCCTGCAGGGCGATTCTTCCTTGGCTCCAGGGCCATGCTTCCCCGGCTGCTGGGGGAGCTGTGCTCTGGTGGAGCCCGTGCCCACGTCTGGCTTGGCAGGAGCTGCTGGCCCAGCCTGACAAAGACTTGTCTAAGATCCACGTTCCTTAATTGCCAGAGCATCTGCCTCGCGCCAGCAAGCAGGAGGGGATGGGATTTGTTTCACAGCCTTTCAGGCCACAGTTTGGAACGTTTCGGTGCAGACAGGGAAGCTGCTGCTCCAGCTCCAGAGCAGCTCCGCACCCCCAGGCAGCACGGATCCCTCCGTGCAGCTGCAGCAGCCTCGGCCCCAGCACCACAACCCTCCTTTCCTCCAGGTGAGCCCACAAACAGGTCAATGTTGTGTTTACTGGAGGCTTTGCAGGAATTTCAGCCGTTCAGCTGTAGCCATTTGTCACAAAGGGCTCCTGGGGAAGTAGTTTCTGTGTGCTGGAGGCCACAGGGCGGCTGCTGCTGCTGCTGGAATTGCAAATTCGGCAGTGTGAGGACAGGGAAGTTGCTCCCTGCTTGCCAAAGAGGCAAAAATTAATCTAATGTGCCTGCAGACCCACAGAGAACCCGTTTTTTTCTCCATCCCAGTACCGCATGTGTTTGCACAGACTAAATTAAATGTCCCTGCCTCTGATGCCTTGACAAGGAACAATTTGTTGAAGGAAAAAAGCAACTTCGGAGACCCAGACCCAGCCACAAACTTTCCTTTGTATCCCAGCCTGTGCTGTGTTTGCTTCACTTGTAAGAGCCTGGTTTATTTGCCCACTTGAGCTCCTCAGTGTAAATATTTGCCCTCTCTCGTTGCACTCATTAAATCCTCGGGATCGGAGCTGGAAGCGAGCGGAGGGGCTTTGCTGGGGTGTGGGGTTTGCCTGCCCAGCCCTTGGGTCAGGCTGTGTTTGCTGAGCTGCTCAGCACGCTTGGAGCCCCAGAGCCCCACTTAGGGACCCATTTCCTTGTTTATTTGATCGATTTGGGTCTGTGTGCTGAGAAATCCATTCTGAAAATTTCCTCATACCAAGGCGGGTGTGAGCTGGGAGCACACATGGGCTGGCAGGGCCGGCAGGTCCTGGGCTTTCCAACCAAACCGCATCTCACAGGAGACTCAGGAGCCTCTTGGAGGCTCTCCTGAGGGAAAAACCTGGGATTAATGAAGGAGGACACGTTCAAGGCCAGGTTGGACAGGGCTTAGAGCAACCTGGTGTACTGGAAGGTGTCCTTGTCTGTGGCTTTGAGGTCCCTTCCACCTCAAACCATTCTATGACTATGAAATTAAACTCAGGGTAAAGCATTTTTGTTTGTCCGCTCATTGAGGGAAGAGGGGAATATTATGGAATCATATCATAGAATGGTTTGGGTTGGCAGAGACCTTAAAGCTCATCCCATTCCATCCCCTGACACGAACAAGGACACCTTCCACATGGCTCCAAGCCCCATCCAACCTGGCACTGGACACTTCCTTTGCTGTAAACACTTTCTGCTTTTCCCCCTCCATGTCACATCCCTGTTTCTTCACTGAGGAAGAACAAAATCATTGCTGGGGTCAGCAGGAATAAGTTCAACACCACATCCCTCTTCCCAAAAACCTGATGGAGGCTCCATGCCAGCAGGATCCACTCAATGGATCACAGCAGAGACACAGCCCCGTGTGACGTTTTTGCACAACGTCATTGGAAACCCAGGCACCTTCCAGCCCAGCCCACAGTGACTGCTGGTCCTCACACCCAAACGAATTCCCAGCTAGTTTTCCCTCCTGGGCCACCAACTTGCTCCAGTGACTACAAGTGATCCACAGCAGAGCGTTCCCAAAAGGGGCCTTGCTAAAGCCAGATGTTTTAAAGGACGAGCCTCACTTTAAAAAGAGAGAAATCCCTTTTCCCCAGCAAAGTTCTGAGGGAATGCAGGATACAAGGCACTTTCTGACACCTCTGAGCTGCTGTTGGAATGCTGAGTCCAAACCAGCCTGAGGAATGCGAGATGCTGGAGCTCACCAGAAAACATTAATTAATTCTTCTCTAATTCTGAAATTTACCTGAAAAAAAAAATTAGGGCTATTTTTCCCTTCTGCAAGCACAGATTCCTTTCTCTGATGTGAGGGTCTGCTTACAATAATTTACAATACAGAAGCTCTGCCCAGAAGAGTCTTTGAAGCCGAAAAGCTTTGTTTAACATCAGCAAAAACAGAGCTCCAGACCAAGCTGGAACATTTGTGCATCCCAGTAAAGTTTTCAGCGCCAATGGGCTGCTCCCTTCACAGTGTTCTTCTCATCCCTCTCTGCCAAACCGTTTCCCAACGGGAGCTGTTCCACAGCAGCCCCCATTCCCTGACTGCCTGTGGGTGCCTCTGCCCAAATCCATGGGACAAGTGAGTGTTTCCTACAGAAATACAGCTGGAAACATCTTGGATAATCCATTAGGTGACAGCAGTGCTGTTAAACATGTAGGGAAGGTGCAGAAGCACCCAGGGAAGAGAGAAAAGCTCTTTTGGAGGGTTGGCTGCTGCTGGAAGATGCCCTGGTGTCTCCTGCCCATCTCCCAGGACACATCTGATGCTTTCCCTCTCCCCCAGCAGCATCAGGAGCCTGGATTTCCCAGAGTGCCACTCATTTCCCATTTGGCTTTCCCAAGAGTTCTACACAAGCCTCCCCCCCTCCCAACCCCACATCGCTGCTGTCCATACCCACATCCCCACCAGCCCCAAACCCACCTTCTTTCCCTGGAAAAGAGCAGAAATGCTCTGTGCCACTCAGTCAGAGCGGTGCAGTGATGCAGCCGAGTCCTGCCATCCCTCCTGCCTTATTTTCCCTCTATTTCCCAAGGATTTGAGGACCCCTGCTCCCTGTTATTTATTGCTGTTACCTTGCCATCACTGCACACCCTCCTGGGAGGTTTTGCTGCTGGTGGCTCTGCAGGCACAATTGATTTTCTCTCTCTACCCCTTGCTCACCCCGTGGACAGGAGAGGTGCTGCCCCTCCAAAAGAGGGGGGTCCTGGACACCTCCTCATCTTAAAGAAAGGTATTTCCCTTAAGCTGAAACCATTCTCAGAGCCCTCTGCCCCTTTCCCAGCATCCCAGCACTGCCCACAGCTTCCAGCAGTGCGTTTTTTATAGCAGCTGTCCCCAGTTAGCAGCTCAGTGTGGCTAATGAGCCCCATCATTAACCCCTCAGGCCTGCCACTGCCTGGGATCCAGCTCCTTCACCACAGCCCCATGCAGGACCTTTTCTCCACACTTCTCCCTCTTTATTCAAAGGTTCTCTTCGCCTTCCAGGCAAAAAGAACCATTTTAGGAGTGCAGACATCCAGTAAAGCTGATTCTGCCTTGATTAGCAGGGGAGGAAATGCAGAGCATCTTCCTGGCCACCAGCTGTGGCCCTTTGGCCGCAGCCCTCCAGATGTTTGCTGGCAATGCATCCCCACCCAGCTGGTGGCCACTTGTGCACAGGTGTCACCTTGAACTTCTGTTCCCACTGTAACTGATCCTGGAGGAGAAGAAAAAACCCCACCTGTCTTTGTTAGACTTGATGGCAAAAAAAATCTCTGCAGAGACCCTTTGGAAGCAGCCTCTTCCGTGAAGGCTGAGCTCCAATATGATATAAAATCCTCTATTCCCAATCCAAACATCCCAGAGAAGGTATTTCACAGAGCGTCCTAGCCAGTACCATGAAAATACAATTCCTCATCCCCTCAGTGGATGATGGTTTGGTTGTCCTCCATATCCTGAGATTTAAGGTTTGCTCCCAACTCCAGACAGGTTTTTCTGCTGGATCCACACCTTCTCTGAAGGGAAAGGTTAAATTTGGATGCTCCCAGGGTCATGCAGCAGGGAGGGCCTGTGCTGTGCCACACCAGGATATAAAACATCTCTGTGGAACAACTGACAGCATCAATTTTGAGCCTTGATTAGGCTCAAAGTGAGTGAAAACTCTTCAGGAGAACCTCTCCATATGAATCCTTCTCTGCAAAGCCCTGGGAACAGGCAGAAATGGGAACAGGAATCAGCAAAGACATTCCCAGAGGTGCACAAGCATCCAAGGCCAGTCCATAGAGTTTGTGTTCAGCTGTGACCTCCTGGAGCTGCTCTGACTGAAGACACGACCTGAGGTTTTCCCACCAATCCTGCAGCTCCTGCTGCTGGTGGGGGTGGGCTGGAGCCTGGAGACCCTTTCCCACTGCAGGTCTGCTCACACTGCTCTGGCCAGTCCCTGCCTGGGGACCTCTCTGTCCCTTTCTGGTGGCTTTTCCACCACTTTTCAACTCATACCACCTCCCTTGGGGTTGGTCTGCAGAGCTTCCCACCCTTGCTGCTGCTCCTGTAGGATGGGACGCCCATCCTGCTTTCATCCCAGCCTTCCCCACATGCCTGGTGGGATAATCCTTTAAGTGACCGTTTGGGGATTGCATCCCAAAAAAGCCTCGTTGTTATGCAGGAGCAGCAGAAGTGCTTCCAGAATTAGCAGCTCCTCCAGGTTGCCCTGTTCAGTTTGAGATGTGCCACTTCAGAGCCCTTCAAGGGCTTGATTTGGGAAGTAAATGGGATTCAGAGCAGGTGAAACGTTTGGTAATTACAAATTATTGGAACACTTCATGTTATGAAAGCTCTTCAAATAATTTTAAATTGCTTTGTACTAATTGTGATCAGTGCTCCATTCATTTCCAAAACCCTCTTCAAACGACAAGCCTTGGGATATTTTGGGAGCTGGAGCCCAGTGCTTGGTTTAAAAAAAAAAAAAAATTCACAAAAAAATTCCTTTTTGGAATGCTGCACTTCTGAAAGAGATGTGAAAAATGCACTCACCAGTTGCATGTCACAGGTTCTTCCGTGTTGCTGGAGCAACATTCCAAGGCCAATGAGTACAGCTGATACCCTTGAGCAGATGATATTCCCCAATTACACCACTTGGGAATCATTCAAATGCGAAAGGGAGGATTAGAGAAGAAGATGAGACAAGCATGTTCCTGACAGGAAACACAGGCACTGCTGGAGTGTGGGAGAGTGCAACGGGCACCATTCCTGGGCATCCTTCATCCGGGACAGCCAGGAAAAGCTTTTCCATCCTCCAAGCCAGCTCCAGGCTGCAGGCACTGATTTATATTTCAGTAATTGTTAAACACCTGCCTATGGAACTGCCATGGGCTTCTGCAAGTGGGGCCTTTGGTGGGACACGTTCCTAAACCCTGGTGGGAATATTTGGGTTGGTTAGAGATCTGGGCACCTTGGAGATGTAGGAGTTGTTATGGGAGATTTCTCACCTCTCTGAGGTCTCCTTGTCTTACAGAGTGATGATTCATCTTTTAGGGATAGGTTCTTCCCACAAAAACATCAAAATCATCCAAAATGATGCTTGCAGTCAGTTGAATACAGTGAGCTTGAGCTACATGACTGTGTAGGACCTACTTCTAGCTGGTCTAGATGTTGACCAGAAAATTGGATTTCTGTCCCCTTAAACTAATAAAACACATTATTTGCGCTATCGTAACTGGACAAAAGTGTTATGAATCAATAATAATAAAATTAAACCATCAAATCTGATGTCACAGGGTGCCCAGAGCAGCTGTGGCTGCCCCTGGATGCCTGGAAGTGTCCGAGGCCAGGTTGGATGAGGCTTGGAGTGACCTGGGATAGTGGAAGTGCCCCTGCCCATGGCAGCAGAGCTGGGAGCAGATGTTCTTTAAGCCCCCTTCCCACCCAGACCATTCTGAAATTCCATGATTCTATCCATGTAGAGAAAGGGAAAAGCAGGCAGCTTGATTTTAGGGGTTTGACAGTTTTTAAGGATGGCAACAGAAGGAAAACCTGCAAAATCTCAGTGCTTCTGGCTCCTCATCCTGCCTCTCCCATCCCAGCTTCTTCCAGATGATCTTTTCCATTCCTAACTCCCCAGGTGTGACCATCCACCCGTATCCACCCTGCCGTGTCCCTGGGATATTGTTCATCTCTGGAATATTGTTCATCACTGGAAGATTTTACAGGAACAAGTTCTTATTTTCCTGTTTAGCAGAAAAGGGCTCTTTATTCCCTTTTCCATGTGTTTTTTTGTGACTCAGCATCCAACGGGTTACTCCTGTCCTGACTCCCTCAGAGGGCCTTTGCTGGGGTGAGTAAACCTTTTTCCATGGCCACAGAAAACGTTAATGGGAATCACAGTGCTAGGGCCCTTCCCACCTCCCCGCACCTGGAGAAACCTCCTCTCCCTCCTGCTGCTGCTCCTCTCGGTGCTTATGTAGCTCATTATCCTCTCCTTTCCCAGGAAAACGCTGAGGGTTTAGGAAGCTGAGGGGTTGAAGTAGCAGACAAAGTCATCAGGCTCCTGAAGGTCTCCCTGGGGAGGCTCCGCTCCGGGTCCTGTCTGGGCCCTGACTCCAGGTGGGGAAGGGAAACCAAAGCCTTTGCTCCATTTTTCAGTGAGGTTTTCCAGGCTGGAGATGCTGAGACCATCCCTGATGGGTTCATTATGTAGTGACCTCACCAGCCTCTTTGTTTTTAAAGAATTGGATGTTTTTCCCATGATCTGGGCCCAGAAGCAGTCACACGTCAAGGAATGGTTTGGGTTGAAGGGGCCTTAAAGCTCATCTTGTTCCACCTTCTGCCGTGGGCAGGGAACCTCCCACTATCCCAGGCTGCTCCAAGCCCGGTCCAGCCTGGCCTTGGACATGTTCCAGAGGGGAGAAGATGTATGGGCACAGAGTGACTGCACTTCCACCATCCAGTCGCCTCTAACTCCACCTTCCCATGAATAAAATCCCACTTCTCCCAGTTCCATGGTCTGTAGCTCTGCTCTGGGAACAGAGAAGACTTCCTGTTTATCATCACCGGGATGCCTTGGTCAGAAATCCAGCTATGGGATGATTTTGGGGGGTGTGGGCGGGCAGCCCCAAACCCTGCCACCCTTGCCCTCCCCAGCAGCAGCAGTGGGAGTCTCTCCCCTCCTCTACTTGGTTAGAAATTTCCACAAGACTGGCAGAGACTTCATTATCTCAGAAACCTCATCCGCACTCTCAGATGGTGTTTGGAAGAAGCCGGAGTTTAGCAAGGGTTACAGCAGAGCTTGCCAACCTCAGTGCCTTAAGAAACCAGGCTGCAAACGTGGAGCAAAACCAGCACAAAATAAAAAAACCTGCTCATTTACTAATTACAATAACAATCAAACTTGGTCATTAAAAAAGCAGTTAGAGCTGCAAACAAACAACTGCTTCCACAGTTATCTGTAACAGCCTTTACAAGGCCCAAGTTCTCCAAAGCCGTGAAAATGAATAGCTCAGGATATCATAAATTTTATACTGCTCCCAGAGCATTCCAGTATTCCAGAAAATGCATCTTTCATCCCCTCAGCAGCCCTGGCTCCCATGCAGACTGCAGCCATTCTCTCAGTGTAATTTTATAACGCGCACAACTCAAAGCCTCTTTGTAAAAGAAACATAAAAATGATGCATGCGCATATTAAAGACTCATATTTATCAGGCTCCAATGTGAGTCCACGTCCGTGCTTAATGTGGCCATAAATCAGCAGCTCTCCCCATTAAAGCAGAGATGAAACCCTGGGATCAGGAGAAGTTATTTATGAACGCTGGAGCCACTAATCCGGGCGGTGTTTGGAAAAATATTTGTTAAAAAGATTTCCGATCAGAGCGAATCACTGCGAGGATGCAACATGAAAGGAGAATAAAAATAAAACACTGCCGATTAAAAAGAGCCAAGGACTTCTGGCTCGAGGTGGGCCAGGAGGGGGAAACGTTTATTTCATATTTAATTAAAGCAGTGCCCTGAGTTTATCGCGCTCCTCGGGTGGGTGTTCAGGTCTTTAAGGAGCCTCCTTAAAGCCTGGACTACAGAAAACAAGCTCTGTCAGATGGGGGGTTGGAATGAGATGATCATTAAGGTCTCATCCAGCTCAAACCTTTCCATGATTCTGTTAAAATATCATCAAAACTGCTTTTCACACAATCCCAGGGTGGTTTGGGTGGGAGGGGACCTTAAAGCTCATCCAGTCCCACCCTCTGCCATGGGCAGGGACACCTTCCACTAGCCCAGGGTGCTCCAAGCCCCGTCCAGCCTGGCCTTGGACATTTCCTGTTTCATTAATTCCCGGTTTTGACACTGTTTCCCTCAGGAGAGCCTTCAAAAGGCTCCTGAGTCTCCTATGAAATCATGTCCCAGAAAATCTTCAGAGCTTCAGAGAATCATGGAATCATAGAATGGTTTGAGTTGGAGGGGAACTTACACCCCATCCAGTCCCACCCCCTGCCGTGGGCAGGGACACCTTCCACTAGCCCAGGCTGTTCCAACCTGGCCTTGGACACTTCCAGGGATCCAGGGGCAGCCACAGCTTCTCTGGGCCACTCTGTGCCAGGGCCTCACCTCCCTTTGCTCGTGTTCAAAATCGGTATTTCTTTTTTCAAATAAACCCACATAAAAATGCAGGATCTACTGCTTCTCCATGGGGCAAAGACGCAGCAGCCCGTCCACCTCGGGCTGCCCTTTGCCACCAAGAAGCCGCCTCCTGCTCATCACAGTGGCCAAGAAGTGAGTGAGGAGAGAAGTGAGACCATGGGGAGAAGAATAACCACATCTCCCTGGAGAAGAACCACGTTTCCCCTCATCCCTGTCCCAGGAGAAGGCCCAGGTTTAGGTGATTTGGGGTCTCACAGGGAGGGGACAATTACTCCCCCAGTCTCTCCCACAGCCTCTTGCTGCTCATCTATGTGGCCATGAGCTCATCAGTATTGAAATTGGTTCATGCATAGCTCCAATGAACTCCTTATTCCAAGCCTGCAATGCTCCGAATTCCTGCCCTGCTGAAATCTGTTCCAATGCCACGGCCCAGCCATGCAATTTCAGAGAGAGATAAGATATAGATCTGCTGTACTCTGGTTATTCTCTCTCACAAGTGCACCTTGTCAGGCCATAATTTGATATTCTTTTACCGTTCCTATAGGGGAGGAGGGGAAAGCCCTTTAATTTAAAATAAAAAAAAAAATCACATTTTCCCCCCTTTTGTTCACTAATGACACAAATAGTAAAATGTTCAGATTACATCAGGGAATGGAAAAGCCCCGTGGAGAAAAGACACTGACAAAAGCTTCATTTTCAGGTAAAATTGCACGAAGCTTCAGGCACCGCATCCTCTTGGTGATGTGGTTTTTTTTTTTTCCCCTGCCTTTCATCCCCAAGCATCCCCGAGAATGTTAATCCATTTTACAATGGGACGTTTAAAAGGACTGCAGAGAAATCAGGTTTGATCCGTTCTGATGTCTTCCAGAAACCTCCAAGCAATTTGCAGCTGTGAATAACACACAGGGAGCGTGGGGAGAGCGGGGCCAGCCCCTCAGATGCTGACTCCAGCTGCAGCTCACATCCTGCAATAAAACCATTTCTGATCAGGGTGCTCTGGGTAATGCAGGGATGTGTTTTATTTTTCCTAAAGCTGCTTGATGTTTTTTACACCTGCCTTGGTGACCACGGGAGGAAAAGGGAAGGGCGCAGGATGAAGGGTGGTGCCTGTAGCAGGATTATGTCGGAGGGTGGCACGGACTGGCATTAAAGAAGTGCCAGGTCCAGAGCGTGAGGATGCCCTGCTCACAGGACAGGTTCTCCACATCTCCAGTGCCTTCAGAGCCAGAAATGGGATGTCCAGAAAGGATGTGTCATTCTTCACTGGAGCCAGGAGAGAACCTGCACTCGGTTAAAAGAGCGGGAATCAGAGAATCTTAGAATGCCAATAAAATCCTAGAATGGTTTGGGATGGGAATGGGACCTTAAAGACCAAATGGTTGGAAGGGACCCTAAAGACCATTTAGTTCCATCCCTTGCCATGGGCAGGGACACCTTCCACTAGACCAGTTTGCTCCAAGCCCAATCCAAGCTGGCCTTGGACACTTTCAGGGATGGGACATCCATGACCGCTCTGGGCACCCTGTGCCAGGGTCTTTTCAAACCAGCACGTGTAGGAAGCAGCCTCCATGGCCGTGGGGATCCTCAGGGCACCAGCTAAAGTGGACCATTCCCAGGTTTCAGGTGTGGAGGAGGAATATTCAGCAGTGGCCCTATCCCCCACCACCATGGGCAGCCTTTGGCACTGGGATTCCCACACTCACTCCCCTCACGAGTTTGCTGAGGAGGAGATGTTGCGAACAGCAGCTGCACGAGCAGCCAGAGAAATTAAAAATCTGGGATAGTAGGCATGGAGTCAGTGATAGATCTGGAGAACAACTCCCTGCACTGGGTGTGCAGAGGGGATGGGGGGAAAATGCTCTGTGCCCAACCCCAGCATCGCTCTGGTTCCCCCTCCCTGGCGCTTCCTGTCTTGTGAAATCATTGTGTGGGACCCTTTTTCCTTTGGCATCTGGCCATAAGGCAAACCACTGGATTTCACTTCCGATCTACAGCTTATCCAAGAGTTTTCTCCGGCCACAGGATGGCCACAGGAACACGGGCAGAGGAGCAATGTCCTGCTCATGGAGGAGAAGTAGCCAGGAGCTGCTTGGACTCTTCCCATGGCTCCTGTGAGGTTTGGACTGCAGGGAACTTTGAACTCCCTCAACTGTGATGAGACTTCTTGTTCCTCATGCCAGACTCTACTTAGCAGGATCATCCTGAGGATGTTTAGGACTGAATTAAAAGAACTATGACAGGATGTCCTGAATTGAGTCTGGACTGACAGAAAGCTGCTTGACAAACACCACCATCCCTCTCCCAATCCAATGGGATCTCTGGTAGCCCATGCTCAGCTGTCCTTTGGAGAATTATGCCCATTTCCACCCCCCAGGCACCACCTTAGAGCCAAGAGGGAAGCACAGGGGATACAACCAGGGAACAAAACTTCTTAAGTGATGTACAAACCCTCCTGAACCTCTGCACCTTATCCTAGTGCAGGGTCTGGCTCTAATGAGGCTATAAGAGACTGAGAGTTCATTTCCCTTTCCAGCCTGGAGAGAGGAGCATCCCAGGTTATCCAAGCAGAATCTGCCTGCAAGGTCCCTCTGCCCCTGAGAAGTGGCAGGGCTGGCAGCTCGGGGCTGAAAGCAGCTTTTCTTCCCTGTCTGGAGCTGGAGATTTAAACCTTATCAGTGCTGCTAAAGTTTTTAATGGATATCAATGGGGTAAAGTTCACAAACAAAGTGGGGATCGATGGGTGGAATAATACAGTATTGATCGGGGTGCCGGGAGCCGATGCACCCCGCAATCAGTAATGAACACAGACCGCATTCCCGCGGCACTCACTCACTGCTCACCCGGTGCCGCGCTCCGGGGCGGAGCAGCTGGGAAGGGAGCACATTCCAGAGCTGCAGGCTGTGCGAAGCACTGCAGCAGGCACTGCCTGACGGATTTGTTTCTGCAGCGCTCCTCGGACGGGCTCTCCATTGCTGTCATCCCCCTTTCAGCCTTTGCTAAGCCTGTTTGTGGCTGGAATTTCCCTCTGAAATGTCGACAGAGAGAAACGCTCCACGCTCCATGCCTGGGCAAGGAGTATTTCCCTACCTGCACCAGGAATCCCTCAGCCTGAGGGCTGTGTGTATGGCTTCCCAGCAGGATCACCTGCAGTTTGCCATACCAGACTGAAATCCTGGGCTTTTTCTCTCAAGTTCCCTCTTCAAACAGAGTTTGGTTTGGGGTTCCCAAGAGAAGAGGGGCATCAGGACCAGCACTACTTTGACTATTATATTTTGATTTTATTGATTGCGATAATAATGATTTTCCCTGCAGGAACAGGCACAAGGACAATGGGGTAAGAGCTGGACTCTGCCAGGATTAGGATGAAATGAGAAGATTTCTAACTACGCTTGAGCTGAGCCCTTCTGAAGAGTAAAACTCACTTTCGGTGTAGGTGGAGTGCAGCAGGATCCTGCCCATGCTGGGGCGCAGCCCCCATGACCCAGCAGTGCTCCGCAGATACAGAGGGACCATATTCCCATGCCTCCCATACCCTGCTGCATCCCACACCCCCCAGCCAGCGCTGCAAGGCCGAGTTCAGCTCACAGCCCACCCCTAAAGCACATGGAAGTGCACAATTCCCACCACCCACGGCTTGGTGCCGGGGATTTTACACCTCATGGTCTGTGCAGGAGTGCTGGGAGGGGAGCCTGTCCCAGCTGCCGTCACCCACCACTGCCTGCTCTCCGGAGAACTTCCTTTCCTATAAAAGTCGGGAACAATTTGGTTTCCACACCTCTGAGAAGAAAGCTGCCCCCTCTCCACCCCGCCTGCTCCAGCTAGGGCTGCGCTATCCAATTGTTCTTTTTCGAAGAGCATTTGCTGTTTCCAAAGGGTTGAGGGAGCAGGAGGTGCTCTTTCAGTTACTCACTCTGTTAGACACGGATCTTAATGGATGGTATCGATTGGAAGAAACAAAGCAGCAGTTTTCTTCCTCTCTATCCAGGGATTTCTGGGCTCAGATGAGAAGAGTTCGCTGCCTTGTGCTCTAAACAACAAAATACTACATTACAAGGTCCCCAGGAGTCTCTCAGGGTAGCGCAGCAGCAAGAGAGAGAAATGTGCAAGGTGTTAATGGGATAACAAATTAATAGGGAATGGGATTAGGCAGGGACACAGGCTGCTACCAGCGCTCCCCAGGTCTCTGGTGCCGAGCTTTAATCCGTTCTTGGCATGTCAGCCTGGCCGACAGATGAACACAATGGAAACCCACCTGATTCCTGGGGCCACTGGGACCCCCAATGGCAGCTGGGACAGCAACGGCATCGGGAGCAGCCAAAAGACAATTTTAGGGGAAATCAGCGCCCGCAGTACCTGGGAAGGCAGTGAGATTCTGTCCTGCAGCACTGGAGAACCATGATGGAGCAGCCAGCTTGGAAACAGTTTTTAAATCATTACCTGACTCTCTGTTGTCCCATGCAATTTTCCCATCCATCTGCCAGTCATTTGGGAAGGTCAGGAGCAAGGACATGCAAGTTTGGGGACCTGAGACTCACTGCTGCCTCTCTGCTTTGCTGTCACCCACAGACAGCTGGCCCTGGCCACCAAGGGTTCCTCCTCCAGCCGTCCCCAACCGGACACTTGCCTGGATCAGCCATCGCAGAGGTGACATTTGAACCCAAAATCATTGTCAGTGCCACTTTCTTGCCAAGAGACCCTGAGTCCCATTTCCAGCTCCAGGATCTTGGATTGGCAGGGGCTCATTTTGCCAAGAGAACAACCCATCCCTCTCTCATTGCCCTGAGGGGCATTGCCCTGGGATTTCTGAGAATTCCTCTGCCTCTCCTAAAATACTGGTCAGTGGTGGTTTGACACTGGCCCAATGCCAGGCACCCACAAGAGTCACTTGCTCACCCTCCCCTGCCACAGCTGGGCAGAGGAGGGGAGGAAAAAAAGTTAACGAAGTATTCCTGAGAGAGATAAGGACCGGGAGA